>JAURVB010013106.1:0-13847 GCA_033002965.1 Piper betle | reverse complement strand
CTGGTATCAGAGAACATATGCCAAAATTATATTAACAACTTAAATTATATCTATTTTAGAGGCAATACAAAATATAAACCGTTAGATTACATCAACAGCTTAGTTTATATAAAGTTACAACAAAATTATAAATTAGTGAGTCCTACACGAACTTTTTTAATAAAAAAGGATAAAATTATAACATAACAATAAGTGACATCTTACTCACTCGTTATCCATGGATCATGAAGAAAATATTTAATTTTTCAAATAAATAAATTTATGCGTAAATAAACAATTTTTTGCATTAATTTATGCTAAAAAAGTCTATTGCAGTCTCTATAATAAAGTAATAATCATAAAATCTTCTATAATTATTATTAGAGAGTACGAATAGAATTAAGATACAAAAATAAAATCTTTATTATCTTTTTAGAGTTTGAAAAGAAACTTCAACACAAATTTATCTATTTACTTATTAATTATTTTTTTCTAAAATTACTTGTAATTATAATTTTAAAAATTAAATATTAAATTTTCTCATGATTAGTGAAACGCTGGGAACATGCAACGCTCACAAGTCAAATCACGCTGTGCAGCCATCGAGGTCTTCAACAACGTGATTTGACGTAGTTTCACGGGTTGTCGCCGGATAATAAATTAACACAACTTGGAAATTTTAAAAATAGAATGCAAAAATGAAAAGCATAGTGCAAGATCACATTCTTCTTCTCTAGCTTTACTAAGACTCTAAAGAAATACTTGTGATCGCCTCCCTCTAAAGTCAAGCTATTTTGGCTATCCCTTTTTTTAATATGTTATTAAAAGACTCAATCATTAGTTTAGGGATGACTTCGAATATCTAATATCTATAAATTTAATAAGAATCTTACGTGTTTATATCTTATTTCAAATAATTTTGGACTAAATTTGAGTTCGAACTTTTCAAATATATAATATATCGAGTAATATTTATATCAGATATGGATTTGGGATAATCTAATCTGTATCAGACCCAAATAGATGATATTTTATAAAATTATATTTTAAAAATAATTAAAATAATACTTTTATTATTTTCTACTATTTTTATATTAAAATTTATATTATTTATATTATCTAAGCCAATCGGGTCAAATTCAGATTACATACGGGTTTTGTGAATTTTGATCGGATACTGATATGGTAAATGAAATAGATATGAACTTCGAATTTAGGTCGGGTTTGGGTTTGGGTTTTTAGATTTGAATATGATATAGATATAGTCATATTTGATCTATATCCTACTCAAACCCATCCCTGCTCATTAGTTGTAACTTGTCAATCTCAAGCCCTAATAATTAAAAAAGAAATAGCACATAAATCACGTCTGATTGTAAAAACTTTTTCGCATGCAATCACATGATTAGGATCTATATCCCCAAAAGTATTTTGTGCATTTGATGGAAGAAGAAGAAGAGAATATTACAAATAGAAGCTAACTAAGGATTGTAGCGAATAATAAAAGCTTGTTCAAATATAGATTTAAATTAAGTTGATATGATATAAAAGAAATTTTGTAGACGAAATTTTTTTACGTAGGTAAAATGAAAATTTTCCAATTAGTTAGTCTAGCTAATCTCATATTCAATATCAACAAGAGAAAGATACAATATATTAGTAAAAACATACTTATAATTTTTAATAACGATTAACAACTTTTTCAAAAATAACTAAATTTATCAATTTGTACAAATTAGGCCGGGCTCTTAGAGAGAGTAATGCATATAGAATTTTGTAAATGTGTCGGTAGATATTCTACATCAAAGAAAAATAAAGTTGCTAAGTAAGTTTCACATATTTTTAAGATTAAGATTCATATTGGGCCAGTTCATTTGACACTCTGGAAAATAGTAGTTTTATCAACGTCCAATAATAATTATGCACGAGCATGTAAAAAGTCAAATAATAGGTACAAATGAGTTCATAAAAACAGAAGATAAAAATCCAAATTATATACATACTGAGAGAGATTGAATTACCTAAGCAAGATGGAGGAAACTTCTTCCTGCATAACAATTTGATCTGGGCCATCCGCAGATTTATTCACTTAACAAAAAAAACTAGCCCTCTCCCAGACACCACGGTAGCTGTCACGTAGCCATGTCTGCTGTCGGCCAGACCTGGCTCCTTGCTGGCCAAATCCGGTAGGCACAGGGCTACGCCCAGTCGTCCATGACCGTATCTGACCGAACAATTATTCTTTTTTTGCTTTTGGAAAAGTGGGCTGGCAATTGGATTCAGCCATGGTCGGTTGTACCTGCCGACTAGAGACCACCGCCCAGATCTAGCTGTGGCATGGTCGACGGCCAGTTCTGGCCGGACATGGTTTTTTTAGATAAGGTCCACCACTTGTATATTGTCAACACATTTACCTACCCGAGACTTTCAATGATATATTTAAGTTAAAAAAGTTATCAAATGATATTATCTTTCTTTAGATTACCTAAATTAATATTTTTAACTAATGTAAATCATATATTTACCAATTTTAAGTGCCAAAAAATTAATGCATACTAATTTGATACTACTATTTATTTACATAATTAAAAATTTACTAAAAATGACTATGAGTCAGCTTGGAGTCGATTCCACTCCATGACATGTCAAGTCGAATTCAATCTTTGAGTTCTTAAACTATAGTATTGACAAAACTGATCACATTGATTTGTCAATGTTTATCCATAAATTGGATTAATAACAATAACTGTGATTCAATTTTACCCACAGGCCACAATAAATATGATTTGGTTTTACCCTTTATTGTATTTGGCTCTTCTTATCCGATCATAATTGATTTCTCATTAATCCTTATCAACTTATGTCTTAGACATTTATAATAGTCCTAAGGATTATTTCTATATAAATTAATGCCTTTGAATGGATAAGACAACTAATTCTTCTTGTATTTTTACTGATTAACATTTTTTACTACAAGCAGTAGTCGAAAATTAATCAGTTTTATCTTGGAGGCAAATTCGCAGGAGATTCCATTGCAGCTTGTTAGGAGGCTTTTATAGTTTTAAAGAGAGCGTGATTACCGCCACTGGAATTTGTTAACTGTTATTTTCTTACTGCTTGGCATTATCTTCTACTGGACTCAACACATGAAATGCTGTCGGGACCAATAGTATATATACGCAAGTGGAAACAGCTCGCTTTGCATGTAACGAATAAGGGTGGAAGCGCCCCGACATGTTGATACGAGAATTTGTGGCTGCAATTTGCAGTGATTCCTGTTGGCCGGACACTTTTGTATTTACGTTTTAGTAAACTTACTAGCTCAGACCCGCGCACTCCGCGGACATGTCTGACAAATATTTTTTATTTTTTATCAGAAAAATAAAATAAAAAATATATAATATTAAAAAGATTAAAAATTTTCCGTTTAAAATAAATAATGATAAATGTATATATATAATTATTATATAACTTAAAAACTTAATAAAAAACATCTACAAATTCTTAGTTAAAAATTTCTAAAAAATATCAGTAAATATTTAATTTTGAACACAATTTTTCCTAACATATTTAAAAATATCTTCCTTGTTGAAATCAATTGAAATTATTAAAAATGAAAATTATATGAGGTAATTTTAAAATGAAATATTAAATATTAATATATAATTAGTTAAAAATAATTATTTTAAATAATTAAAAATAAATTTTGGTTAAAATGAAAGTTTTAGGCTAAGTAGGAGATAGAATAACGACTTTTTGATAAGTAGAAAAGGAAGAAGAAGATAGTGACAATGAGTTTTAAAAGAATAGAAGGCGAAAGCGAAGAGTTTTAGACAATTAGAAGAGGTGAGTTGTAAAGATGGAGAGATGAGAGAATATAGGAGGCGAGTTTGAGAGTTTGAGAGATGAAGAGATTAATTAGAGACTGACGGAGAAGAGAAAATTAACCACTACTGAGAGGACAATGCACATAAGAGCGAAAAAAAACTGTCTTGTCATATTATATAGTAGATATATATGGAAGAACATTCCTTGGGTTGGACATGGAGTTGAGATGACTCCCTGATTATAGGATTGAATTTGGAAGTGAATTGATGTTTCTTTCTACTAAGATTGTACAAGTTAATATGTACAGGGGTTTTTAGTTTCTAACTTTTATAATGGCATAAGAATTGATTTTAAAGTATAATTGTCTGAAGAGTAGATAAGTTGCATGGAACAAAGTCAATCTTCCAACTCACTCGTCAGTCGTTCTCTATCAAGGTTTCTTTTCGTTTCAGAACAAACAACATCAACAGGTGTGCGTAATCAATGACGACATCATAAACGCTTTGAATCCTAACATCTGATTCGAGAGCACATGATCACAACAGGGTCTTTCCTTGGTTGTCACTCTTCTCTTCAACAAGTGCCGTAATGCCTTCGCACTCAGTGAAGTCACTCAGATGTTAGACGTGTTAGATCACTCTTGTGCCCAATATTAAATATTCCAAATGCTTCAATTTTATTATATATAACAGCTTCACTGCCCATCCATACACACAAGCAGCTAGATAGCTATCAAAACTCATTAGATAGCACACAGTTTTGGAATTCGATTCGAGTTGCAAGTATGGTTGTAGAATGCAGCAAATCATCTCATGTTTTGGTGTTGCCACAACCAGTTCAAGGCCACATCAATCCCATGCTCCAATTCGCCAAGCGCCTAGCCTCTAAAGGCATCAGAGTCTCCCTCATCGTCACTCACTACATCGCCAAATTGATGGAGGCCCTCACCGGCATCGTTGAAATAGAGATGATATGCGATGGGTTCGACGACGTTGGCCACGTGGTATGATTAAAGTGAGTATTTTGGAAATATATCAAGGTAGTTTTGTTAGTTAGGAATGAAGGGTAAAATAGTAATAGTCATGATTTGAAATGTATAAAAGGAGGGAAAGAGGGACAAATAGGGGGAATTTCATTCAATCTATGAACTGATTCTTTTCTTTACAAGGAAGGAACTGAGTGTTCTTCTTCCATTCTCATCCATCTTCGTCTTCGATTTTCCAATTCATTCTTCAATCGATATACTCTATTTTTGTTCTGTTCGATCTCACTGTGGCTCCATCGAAACTGAACAACAAGTAGTGTAAAGGCAAGGATCTGATATTTAGCCCAATTGAATCAGATCCTAGCAAATTGGTATCAGAACCAGAAAAGGGAGGAGGAAATTCGTCACCAAGAGCGACAGAAATAGAAGAAATGAGGAAAGTTCAATCTCAACTTTTATCTGTCTTTTTAGAAATGTCTGCAAAATTTGATCCGTTATTAAGTTCTAGGAATGATGTCTGGAATAAATCTATTAATGGAAGAAAAGAATGTGTTGAGGCAATAACTCCTAGAATTTGTGTAGATCAAGTTGTTGTAGATAATGATAATGTGCAGGTACGATCGTCGAATCAACAAAATGGTGAGAAGCAGTGGAATAACATGAATAGAATTGTGATTGATTGCGTTGTTCCAAATGTGCTAGATGATTGTTTGAAGGGATCTAAAATGTCTTTTCCCAAGTATGATGGTACTAAAGATCATATACCTTGGTTTAGTAGATGTGAGAAATACTTTAAATTGCATAAAATCGAGGAACACCTTAAGGTGGATTTGGCCAATTTTCACCTGGAAGATGATGCACAAACATGGTTCGACATGTTCCAAGAACAACGAATGGATCTCGATTGGGAGCAGCTCAAAGAAGCTATGAATTCACAATTTGGTCCTACAGAGTATGAGGATTTTTATGGAGATCTCACAAGACTAAAGCAAGATACATCAGTAAAGGAATATACTCTTACATTTAACAGATTAGCTACAAGAGCTAGAAACATGACAGAAAAGCAAAAAATTAGCAGTTATACATGTGGACTTAAGGATCAGTTAAGGCTGGAAGTGAAATCCCAGAAGCTAGCTTCATTGTTAGATGCTCAAGGATTAGCTAAACATTTTGAGCAAAAGTTTGTTACGGATAGCAAGTATGTTGGAAGAGTAATGAGATGGAGCAATGATAACAGTTTTACAGTAAACAGAAAGAATGAATCATCCACAAGTCACATTGGAGAAAATGTGGTCAGTAGAAACAATTTCAACGATTCTATGGCATAAAAGAAATTTACAGTTAAGCAACTACAAGAGAGGAAGGAATTAGGGCTGTGCTTCAAGTGTGATGAGAAGTATACTGTGGGACACAAGTGTAAAAAATTGTTTTGGATTGAAGTGGTACCTGATAATTAAGTTCTAGATGAGGAAGTGAGTGGGGAAGAAGATGCTGAAGATGTAACTAATATTTCAGTACCGGCAATATGTAACGACCCGCCATTTTTCACAATAATATTGTGGGCCTAGCTGGCTAGGTGTTACCAATATGAAACTACTAAATGCCGAGTATAATAATTAAAACAAGTATAAAATAAAGGTTCCCACAGTCTTAGACCGTTTCCCAGCAGCCACACTTATTTCTCAAACAAATAAAAATAGGAGTCCTCATATTACTTTGCTCCATGCTCTAGTTGTCAATCATCTAATCTCGAATCTGCACACCTGCGGAGGCAATTCCGCGTTAGTGATTACAACACTAAGTAGTATAATAAATAAAACAAATCAAGTACATTCCACCATTTCCATATATTTATTTTAATATGCGGTGGAGCAATTCCGCTATACTCCAAAACAATGCGGAGGAGGTGTCCGCTGTGATCCGCACACCCCGGCCGTAGCCTTTTTATGGGGAGGCTACCACTACCGTCTCCAGTGCCAGTGCCTCGCACACCCCGGCCGTAGCCTTTTTGTGGGGAAGCTATCACTGCACTCAGGTGATTGCTATGCCCCGTTTGTGGGGAAGCTCTCACTACCAATTCTAGTGCCAGTGCCTCACACACCCCGGCCGTAGCCTTTTTATGGGGAGGCTATCACTGCACTCTAGTGTTAGTGCCTTACACACCCCGGCCGTAGCCTTTTTATGGGGCGGCTATCACTACTCCAAAACAATATCGATGCATTACAAGATTCACACACATAACACGACCCAGTGTCGGACTGAGTCAATTCTTTGACCCCGGTTGCACTTCGTGCATGGTGGTCGAATCTGGGCTCAGGCCGACCTAGGCTACCAACAAGGAAAATACGATGTTCTATCTATTATACGTACCTGACTTGCGGGTTCGTCCGACTGTAATCCGCTAACCCTAATATGAATGGGGCATAAAATTATACATTAGTATAATTTTACTCGCGTCGAAAATGCATGCAACTAAATATTTAATATATTCCACATTAATTAATTTATTTAATTCGATAAGGTTCAACACTTCTTTATTTAATTAATTATGCTATCGCGTAATTTGTACGCGATTATCTTTTATTGATCCATTATTTTACTTTACGAATTTATTATAAGAATAATCGTTTTATTTATCAAATATAACTTTTATATGATAAAGGTGAAGTCTTTATTATATATTCCTCTTAACCCTTCAATTTAAGTTAATTGCTTTTAATCAGCCGATTAATTAATTACCGTTTATCCCGATCGAAATTTATTAATTTCATGTAATAATTTATAAATTTATTATTTTGACCACTTAACTCATATCTCTTTTAAATTATTTATTTTAATGATTTGAATACAAGTTGGTATTATTATTATGATTTTTAACTCAACCCATATCGAGTCAACCAGAAATTACCAAACTGCCATTTTCTTCTTCTTCTTCTTCTTCTTCTCGTCACCCTCCTTCTCTTCACCAAAACCAGCACCAACCAGACCTTGGCACCACTTAGATCACGCCCTTCTTCTTCTTCCCTATGCAACCTAGCTAAACAACCATCCAAACATCCTAATCCAGCATCAACAACAAATTAAAACCACCCAAGATGAAGCCTAACGTCCACGTTTTACAGCAGCTATCCTAGGCGACGTTCCTGCACCAAAACCCAGCCTTGGCGTCCTCTTCTTCAACCCAAAACCAATTCACTTCCTTCCCTAACTGCTTCCCTTTCCTAGCAATCCAATTGGAAGCCTAAAGCTTGTGCCTTTCAACAACTAACCACGTCCAACTAAGTTCTGCACCAACGAACCAGCAGCCATGGCGACCTTCCTGCTGCTATGGCGACTCAAACGTGGCCAGCAGCACCGCCCAAAGCGTCCCCTTCTTCCCGCACAACAACCCAACGCCCAAAAGAAGTGAAACACTACCTTGCTGCGTGGTATATGCAACTGGTTGTGACACAATCGCCATGGTGCCGCTGCTGCAATTCAGCAGAACGTGCTACCATCCTTGGCTATAAATTCTATGAAATCTACCCTTTTTCTTGTTGATTTCAAGTCATAGTTTCCATGATTATCTTGTATTATAATGTTTGATCATATGTATGCATGCAAACTTTGAAGAAGAGAGGAAGAAACTTACTAAAACAATGGGGAAGCCGGCGTTTGTCCAAGGAGCTTATGTGCATGACGCCCCCTCCCTCCTCCTTATAAAATGAAAGAAGGCTTAGGGTTTATGAAAACACACTTCGTTGCCGGGTAAATGGGTAAGTGATACGGTTCACTTTACCATTTCACTTAACCTCTTAAACGGGTACATGGTATGGTTCAGTTAAATGGTTAGATGGTATGGTTTACTTAACCGGGTAAAAATACTTAACCGGTTAACTAATACTTTCCACTTGACCGGGTAATTGATAATTAACCGGGTAGCGGGTAAATAATTTAAATAAATTCATGGATACCAATGTTCGATCCCACCGCGTCGAATATATATATATATATATATATATATATATATATTTATTTATTTATTTATTTTTTCCAGGTCTTTACACAATATCTTTGAATGCACTGACAGGAATGACTACTTTGAATATAATGAAACTGCTTGGACGAATAGGAGGACAACAAGTTACTATTCTCATTGATTCTGGAAGTTCTCATAGTTTTTTGAATAGGAAGGTGGTGCAAAAATTAAATATACTAGTTCAGAACAAGGGCGGTTTGAAGGTGCAAGTAGCAAATGGGGATCACATGAATTGTGTGGGCAAATGTGTGGGAATTACGCTTGAATTACCAAGATACAAGTTGGTGTCTGACTTCTTTGTGATACAATTAGAAGAATTTGATGTGGTGTTGGGGGTACAATGGCTTAAAACGTTAGGAACCATTGTTTGGAATCTTGATTCTCTAACAATGTCATTTAACCTCAACCAAGAAGTTATTGAATGACAAGGGGAGGTCATTCCTCAAAGTCAGCTCTATGATAAGAAGCACATTACACATTGTCTAAGGAAAAAGAAACATGGGTTACTCATGAGTTTACAATTGAATGACACCAACAAGTCAGAGCAGCAAGTGAATGTATTGAAGCATTCACAAAGGTATCAATTGAGCAAGATTTTACAAAGGTTTGCTGCTGTATTTTAGACACCTATTAATATGCCTCCAAAAAGAGTTCAAGACCATCGAATTACCTTGAAGGAAGGGACACTGCCTATAGCTGTAAAAGATTATAGATATCCCTATTTTCAGAAGAATGAAATTGAAAGACAGGTTAGGGATTTAATGGCAATGGGAGTTATTCAGGCTACATCGAGTCCTTACTCTTCTCCAGTATTGTTAGTTAAAAAGAAGGATAGAAGTTGGAGAATGTGTATTGATTACAGAGCTGTAAACAAAGTTACAATAAAGGACAAATTCCCAATTCCTAACATTGATGAATTGCTTGATGAGTTGCATGGTTCTACCTATTTTTCAAAATTAGATTTAAGATCAGGGTATCATCAAATAAGAATGCATGAGGATGATGTGCATAAGACAACATTTCAAACACACCAAGGCCATTATATATTTAAAGTGATGCCTTTTGGATTGTCCAATGTGCCTTCCACATTCCAAGCATTGATGAACGAGGTATTTGCTGATTATCTTAGGAGATTTATTTTAGCCTTCTTTGATGATATTCTCATATATAGCAAATCTTGGAAGGATCATATGGTACACATAGAGAGAGCCTTGGATAAGTTGTTAGTTCATGAATTATATGCAAGGAAGGAAAAGTGTTGTTTTGGTATGAGGAAGATACAATATTTGGGACATGTGATTTCGGAAAATGGGGTAAGTGTTGATATGGAAAAGATTGCAGCCATAGAGAATTGGCCAATACCAAAATCTGTTAAAAGTGTAAGAGGGTTTTTAGGTTTGGCCGGATACTATAGGAAGTTTATCAAACACTTTGGTACTATTGCAACTCCTTTATTTGATTTACTTAAAAAAGATGCTTATAAATAGAATAAATTGGCAGCAGATTCATTTGAAAACTTGAAAACTGCTCTTACACATGCTCCAGTCTTAGCATTACAAGATTTTTCATTACCTTTTGTGGTGGAATGTGACCCTAGTGGGGGTGGCATAGGAGCAGTTCTTATTCAAGGAAACAGGCCCATTGTTTTTTACGGCAAAAAATTGCATGGACGACATCTTGTATTGTCAACTTTTGAAAAAGAAATGATGGCCTTAGTGTTGGCAGTGCAAAAATGGAGACATTGCTTGTTGGGCAGAACATTTGTGGTCAAAACTGATCATTCAAGCCTCAAATATCTATGGGAGCAACAAATTCACACATTGGCACAACAAAAATGGTTAACAAAGCTATTAGTTGTTGATTTTACCATAGAGTTCAAACCGGGCAAGGAAAATAAAGTGGCAGATAACCTTTCAGGACAATTTGAAAAAACTCAGATTCCTGAAAATAATTCGGAAAAGTGGGTAACTTCAAGAGAAGCTACATCTGAATCTACTTCTGCAAGTAATGAGGTGTTGTCTTTAGTTGCATTGTCAACAGCCATTCCATGATGGTTGGAGGAAATTAAAGGGGCATATACATTTAGTGAGATGATTCAGTCACTAATGTGGAAGTGTGTTGCAAAAGAATTGTCGATAAACTGGTCAATTAGAGAAAGTATTCTATTCTATAAAGATAGAATTTATTTAGATTCCAAAATGCAGCTGATTCCAATTATTCTCAAGGAATTCCATGATGGAACACATGAAGGAATCCAAAAACTCTCAAAAGGTTAAGAGCAAATTTTTATTGGGTTCGAATGGTTCAAGATGTTGTTGCTTACTTGAAAAATTGTGAGGTTTATTAAAGATTCAAGTCCTTCACAATGACACCTGCGGGTTTATTGCGGCCATTACCAATACCAAATCAAATTTGGACTGTTGTATCAATGAGTTTCATCACAGGCATGCCCAAAAGTCAAGGTAAGGATACAATTTTAGTAGTGGTAGACAGGTTATCCAAATATAGTCATTTTGTGGCCATCACACATCCTTTTACAACAGCTAGCATTGTTCAAATAAACTTTGATAACATTTTTAAGCTTCATGGCTGCCAACCTCTGTTATTTGTGATCAAGGTGCAACATTTACCAGTCAATTTTGGGGGTATCATTTAATTACAGCTTAGCTTACCATCCACAGACAAATGGACAATCCGAGGTTGTGAATAAAATTTTGGAACAATACTTGAGATGTTTTTCTGGTGATAGACCACAAACTTGGGTGAAATGGCTGGCTTGGGCAGAATATTGCTATAACATGAGTTTTTAGTCTTCTATTCGCATGAGTCCATTCGAGGTAGTTTATAACATGAGCCCTCCAAATTTGTTGACATATGTTCTTGGAACAGTTAAGTCAAGTGAAGTGGATCAGGTGTTGTGTAATAGAGATCAATTATTATTTGAGCTTAAAGAGAATTTGAAGAATGCTCAAGTGCGCATGAAGCATTACCACGATTTGAGGAGAAGAGATGTGGAATTTCAGGTGGGACAATCAATTTTTCTTAAACGGCAACAATATAGGCAGACGTCTTTGCATTCAAGAAGAGTCACCAAACTAGCTGCAAAATTTTATAGTCCATTTTTTATCACTAAACGCATTGGACCAATTTCTTACATATTACAGTTACCAAGGGATTGTAAATTTCACAATGTGTTCCATATTTCTCAGCTCAAAGCATCAGTGAATGCAGACATCCACATTCAACCATCAATTCCAGAAATGATATCAGCTGAAAGTCTTATGCAAGGAGAGGAAGCAAGTGATGAAATTTGAAGGAAGTGAGGAATTTTGAACAACCTTGAGGGCAAGGTTTTTTTGGGAGGGGAGTATTTGGTATGATTAAAGTGAGTATTTTGGAAATATGGGTAGTTTTGTTAGTTAGGAGTGAAAGGTAAAATAGTAATAATAATGATTTGAAATGTATAAAAGGAAGGACAGAGGACAGATAGGGGGAATTTCATTCAATCTATGAACTGATTCTTTTCTTTACGAGGAAGGAACTGAGTGTTCTTTCATTCTCATCCATCTTCTTCGATTTTCGAATTCATTCTTCAATTGATATACTCTGTTTTTGTTCTGTTTGATCCCTCTATGGCTCCATCTAAACAGAAGAACAAGCGGTGTTAAGGCAAGGATTTAATATTCAGCCCAATTGAATCAGATCCTAGCACCACGACTCTGCCCCCAGTCCGCAGGCCTACTTCGACACATTCCAAACCATGGGTTCACAATCTCTATTTGATCTCATTCAGAAGCTCAAGGAGACCAACTTTCCAGTTAACTGCTTAGTGTACGATTCGTTGGTTCCATGGGCCTTGGATGTGGCCAAGCTTCGCGGGCTACTTGGGGCTTCATTTCTTACTCAATCCTGTGCGGTTGATTTGATCTACTATCACCTCTTTGTGGGGAAGCTCACCTCCCCGCCAAGTGCCAAGACATTGTCGCTGCCCGGATTGCCGCAGATTGAATCAAGCGAGCTTCCATCATTCATTTCTGAACCTGACAAAAGACCAGGTGTTATTGCCATATTGTTGGGCCAGTTTAGCAACTTGCATCAAGCTGATTGGGTTCTATGCAACACCTTCTATGAGCTAGAGACCCATGTACGTATCTACATGATCCGGCTTATTATCATCTTCTCTTTATCTTATCTAGTTTTTTGTTTGTGATCTTTTTGCTTACTAACATGTGAATTATGCAGGAGTTGAGGTGGATGAGGGAGTTTTGGCCAGTGAAGGCCATCGGGCCGACAGTGCCGTCCATGTACGTCGACAACCGTGTTGAAGGCGACAAGGACTACAGCTTGAGCTTGTGGAAGAGACAGGATGCTATATGCAACAAGTGGTTGCAGTCCAAAAAAGCCCGGTCGGTCGTTTATGTCTCCTTCGGAAGCTTAGCCAAATTGATCGCAGAGCCGATGGAGGTGTAACACCCCAAATCCGGTTCACACTCGTGAACCAAACCGGCATGTTACAGGCCCCGGTTAGGTCGGCTAACGCAAACCTAACTCGTGCGGATCCAATCTCGGCGTCTTAAGATGAAGATACGATCTGTCAAGAATGAATGGCATGCAAATTAAATTTCACACTATCACAATTACGAGCAAAATCGATGAAAATTCTAAACTAAACTAACAGGGTCTCCCCTAAAAGTGCAATTATGGGCCCACCCTGTCAAAATAATATATATACAAATATATCGGCAAGCATTAACAATCACACAAAATCTCATTTATAATGTATTCATTCTGAAGCTCGGGTCTCAACCCACTACGCTTCCGCTGCTCAAATCTGATCATATTTTGCATTCTATTATCGTGTCTTAGCATTTCATTCACATCATATCATCATGCTCAAACATTTACTCATGTCATTCACAATATAATAACATAATAATACAATATTAAACATTCAGAAATCTAACATGTGTGTGTGTACAAGACTCATTCTTTCTAAAATCCCGAAACATGCATAACTCATGTTATTACCTACATATA
>JAURVB010013105.1:0-57352 GCA_033002965.1 Piper betle | reverse complement strand
GGGTCTGCAGCCCAGTGGCTCCTCAGTAGTGCCCTTCAGAGTGTTCTTGAGGAAGTATATGGTTTTCTTTCATATGAGAGTTTGCTCTCATAGCCAGCTTGTTATAGTTATTTTATTTTCCGGACCAGTAACACTTGTTACTGACGTGTTTTTATACTATATGTAGGTAATAATCACGAGTTGGAGGAGCCAGCTTGGACGGAGGAGCAATGAGGTCTTGTACACACACATGTTAGATTTCTGAATGTTTAATTTTGTGTTATTATGTTATTATATTGTGAATGACATGTTCAAATGCATGAGACACGATAGAATGTGAAATGATCAGAGTAGCGCAGCAAAAGTGTGATGGGTTAGGACCCAAAATTCAGAGAATGATGAATATAATATATTAGAAGTATGTGTGAATGCTATCGTTGCTATACGTATATATGTTTGTATATATTATTTTGACAGGGTGGACCCTAATCGCACTTTTAGGGGAGACCCTATTTGTTTTATTTCAGAATTTTGATCGTAACTGTATTGGTGTGTATTTTGAATTGCTTGTTCATTCATGTAGTACCATGTTAGGATTTTGCGTATTTATTCATTCATGATGGATCGTATCTTCATCTTAAGACGCCGAGATTGGATCCACATGAGTTAGGTTCGGGTTAGCCGACCTAACCGGGGCCTGTAACATGCCGGTTCGGTTCACGAGCGTGAACCGGATTTGGGGTGTTACAGATTGAGCCGAAAAAGGATGAGCAATAGGAAAGAAATGACTGTACTTGGAAAGCTCTATCAACCACCACAAAAATGCCATCTTTTGCATTACTCTTTGGCAATCCACTAATGAAGTCCATGCTAATGGAAGTCCATATTTGTTGGGGTATATAAAGTGGTTGTAATAATCCGGCTGGTGCTAACGTGGAACTCTTGAACTTTTGACAAATGTCACAATTCTGCAAATAGCTCACCACGTCCTTGTGCATCCGAGACCAAAAGAAAACCGCTCTAAGTCACTTCAAGGTCTTTTGAATCCCCTCATGAGTACCATCATGGAACTCTTTCAGAATGATGGGTATAATATCCATCTGAGAAGTCAAGTAAATCCGATGTTTGTAAAATAGGATGTCGTCCCTGACTTCCCACCTTGAGGATAGCTTGTTGTCAGCACATTGCTGTTTCAGCTTCAATAAATGCTCATTGGTAGTATAGGCTTGTTTGATCACCTCCAACCAACTTGGCAAAGCCACTGAGAGTGCTGTACAAGAGAGCGTCCCTGTTTGCTTGGTCACATTTCCAACGGTTTCCAGCAAATCGCCTTCATGCTGTCTCGACAGGGCATCAACAACTCTATTTTCCTTCCCGGGTTTGTATTCGATGACGAAGTCGTATCCTAACAGCTTCACCAACCATTTCTAGTTGTGCCATGGTATGAATCTGCTAATCCCATAAAAACTTGAGGCTGGAATGATCTGTTCGGACCACAAATGATCGACCCAACAAGTAGTGACGCCACTTTTGGACAGTCAACACTAAAGCCATCATCTCCCTTTCATAAGTTGACAGCAATAAATTCCTCCCATTCAATTTCTTACTGAAAAATGCAATGGGCTGGTTTTGTTGCATCAAAACAGCCCCTATTCCCATCCCACTCGCATCACACTCGATCACAAAGGGTATATTAAAGTTTGGTAACACCAGCACCGGAGCCTTTGTAAGAGCTTGTTTCAGGTCATGGAAGGCTTGCCCTGCGAGAAGGTCCCAATGATAAACATCCTTTTTCAGTAAATCCGACAATGGAGCTGCTAGAGTACCAAAGCCCTTGATAAATTTTCTATAATACCCAGCAAATCCCAAAAAGCTCTTATACTCTTAACTGATCTCGGTGTCAGCCAATTCACAATAGCCTCTATTTTTTCCTTGTCCACGCCAACACCTTCGGATGAGATAACATGTCCCAAATACTAAATTTGACGCAACCCAAAAGAGCATTTTTCCTTCTTAGCATACAACTCATGTCTAAGCAATTCAGCTAGCGTCAACTCAAGATGGTATAGATGTTCATCCCAACACTTGCTGTAAATAAGAATATCATCAAAGAAAATTAGTATGAATTTTCTGAGATAGGGAGCAAATACCTCATTCATCAAAAGCTTGGAAGGTGGAAGGGGCATTGGATAATCCGAACGGCATAACCTTGAACTCATAATGCCTATGGTGTGTCCGAAAAGTTGTTTTGTGGACATCATCTCCATACATCCTTATTTGATAATAACCTGACCTTAAATCGAACTTATAAAAATAGGTAGTACCATATAATTCATCCAAGAGTTCATCAATGTTGGGAATGGGAAATTTATCCTTTATCGTTGCCTTGTTGAGAACTCTATAATCAACACACATCCTCCAACTTCCATCTTTCTTCTTGACTAGCAACACCAGAGCTGAATAGGGACTTGATGTAGCGCTAGGGTTTCAAACCCAAATTTTTACATCTCTTTCATTTTAAGTCCATTCTTTATCAAACAAAACAAGGCTTTAATTCTCTCAAAACATAACATAATGGGTTATAAAAGGTTTTTAATCTAATTTGATTTAACCTACTTTTTCATGATATTATTTTAAGAAAGTCATGCTTATTTAAAAGTAAACTATTACTAAACATGTTATATCTTGTTTAATCATCCTAGATCATTATTAGATCATTGAGATTACTTGAAAACTTTGTTTATAACACATTTAAGGATAGTTTAGAGTATCATACATTAATTTTATGGATGGTACTATCATATAGAAGTATAAAACTTACAAGAAGATACAAACAACATGGAGAATACATGAAACAACAAGTATTATGATCATGATGCATGAATCTATACAAATTACTTATTTTAGTTGTAACTATTAACATCTTTTTCCATGTTTGTCTAGATCTTTGCACCATAAACCAATCCACACAAATCCCCACAATAGAGAGAACGAGTAGAGAGAGAATGAGGAAGAGAGATGCCAACCAAGAATAGAGAGAGAGTGGCTAGGACTTGTAAATAGTTGAGATCGATCTCCCTTATAGCCTTGTATATCTCCCAAACTTTCCTACTTATTCTAAATGTCCTCCTACTAATTCTAAGATACTAATCTACCCCTAGATCCCCTACGTGGATCCTAAACGGGTAGATATAAATGAACTTGTCCATAATTATTAACCAAAATAGACTCATGAGTCGAATTAGGATCTTTTACTACTCAAAAAATGATTGGCTTCACTTAAATTCTCCAGAAGGTGTAAAGTAAGTATTTAGCCTTTCGAATAACTTGAAGGACATGACAAACATTCTATAGGTGAGATATAGACTTAGTTCACATGTGACCATATGACGGAATCTGGCTTCCTCACAATAACTTAGTCTTTTTTCGTTTCCTTATTACATTAAATTAATCTTAACCGATTATTCCTAACCATAAATAAATATGAGGAAAATAATCAATATGACTGAACTCAACATAATCAACCATATAATTTAATTTTTTAAAAATATTATTCTTAACTAAATATACAAAGAAAAAAATTATATGGCTTAAAAATAAAGAGTCTGTTACTTATATTTACTCCTTTAAGAGAAAAAATAAAAAAATAAACAATAATGATAAAAATACCAATTATTACATGGGGTATTCTGATTTGGTCACCTTCGAAGCCGGATGGATGCGGTCGCTTTAACTAATTTTTATATTTGAGTCTATAAAGTCAAATATTTTTAAATTTGAACAATAATTAAGATATTAGGCTAAATGTATCCTTAAACAGTAAATAGCATATAGACACCTTTGAATCTTGAACAATATATTACGTTATCCTTTAATCATAAATCCCTCTTGTGCCTTTTTCGTGCCAAATTAAGTTCACCACAGTAAATAAAATTATTTTGAAATTTAGACAAAATTTTGAAATCTTATATGTAACCAACCCTTTTTATGTTTTATTAGGAAAAACAATTTTTAATTTTATAAATAAATTTCAATTAAATAATAAAATATATTATAATAATTTAATATCTTAGATATAAACTTTCGTTGAGTTTAAATATAAATCCTACTTTAATGAGAAGATAAATTATATTAATTTAATTTTTTATCATATTTTTTGTAAGATAAATAAATTAAATGTTATTAATAAGAAGTTAAAAATAGAAATAAATAGATTTGAACAAGTGACCTCTTGGGATTAGTAGGTCTTATTATTATTATGTTTTTATGAAATGCAAGAAATGGAGGGTAATTGAGTTGAGGAAACCAGGGTGAAAGGTATTATTATTATTATTATTATTATTATTTATTTTATTATATTTTGATTTGGTAAAAACAGGCTTGAGTGTCCGTTCCCTGTTAATTATTAATAAGGGTACATAGCGATTCTTGGCAGCAGCGTTGTCACTTTGGATGAAAAGGAGGAGCGAGTAATCCCACCCAAAAGGAGCAAGCGCCACCGGCAACTGGGCTGTGAGGAAGAAGCGGCGGATATGAACGGCGACGACGAGAGGGGGCTTATCTGGAGGCTCCCTGTTTTGAAGACCAACGACCTCGGCAAGCTCGGCCCGGGCTTCGCCGTCGGCGCCGGCTGCGGGCTTGGTTTTGGCGTTGGACTCATTGGAGGTCAGCGCTTTTTTACTAGTATTTTCCCCTTTTGGTTTCTAAATGGTCTGTTGTGATCAAAATTTGGATTTTTGGGGCGAGTCTGTGTGTTAGGTTTAATGACTTCGTATTTTGCTTTTTTGATTTGTAGCATGTTTCCCGATAATGGGTCGTTTTTTTAAATGCGTCTGAAGTATCATGAGATGCATTTTTTATTTAGACAAAAAATGGAAATTGATGTGTCATATGTGATGTGTGGAAAAGTTTGGATTTTGGGGTGAACGTGATTATAATGATGTATTTATATTTTGATTATAAGTTGGTGGTTTTGGAGTTGGACACACCATTCTTGTTTGATTGCTTGCTTCTTAGTAATGGGTTATTCTTTTTCTTTTCAAGTGGTTGATATATCATAAGATGTGTGTTTTTGTTTAAAAAAGAAAAATTGTCATTATATGTTTCCTCGCATGAATAGATGGTAATTTTAATTTTTTGATGTTAACTCCATGCTGTTAGAATTTATAACTGTTTTCTTTTTATTTTAAATGCCATGCTGATACAAGTATACTTCCTATTTGCCTTTTGATAAAAGATGGTGTAGAAGGTGGTTTCTCGTCTATGATTTTGGTAGATGTTGATATGTATGATTGCAAACAGCTATGCCATTATATGTATGACGTAAGTGTTGATTTGGAAGTTCGTTGTATGTCTATTTTGTAACTATTTACTCTATAAGATACAGCTGAGTGAGTGGCTTGAACTCCTCAAATCAGATTTTTGTTTTCAGGAGAAATGGGACTGACCAATGATAGCTGTCAGATTACCGTTTTGCAACTTTCGCTGTCTTTTATTATGAGAATTAGTAGTTTTTCTAGAGACTTGAGTTGTTCTAGAATGTTCAGTCTTTCAGGCCTCATTCCCTATTTGTGATGATTTTAATTTATTGAATCTTTCAATTTTATTTTTGTTATTGTTAGGTGTTGCTATGGGCCCTGGTATTCCTGGCTTGCAGCTTGGATTTGGAGTCGGTGTTGGATGTGGAGTAGGTCTAGGATTTGGATATGGCATTGGTAAAGGGATAGCATATGATGGGAACTATAGATATTCAAATGTTGGGAATCTATTTCAGAAGTCCAGAAATGTCCCCTCTCAGTAAGCCAATTACTAGCCTTCTTTATGTTTCACATTGATTACAAATGGGTAAACATGGTTTGGCTGACAGGAGGTTATAAATATTGGTAGAGTGGCTTAAGGAAATTGCACATTGCTTTTTACCAAAAAAATTGTCTTTTAGTTGGCTCTCATCCGGAAAAAGAGTACCATATTAAACAAAGCTATCTTGAAATAATTGCTCCCTGAGTTGCTTGTTTTGCATATCTGCTAATGCTGGAAAGTTGTTAATTCTAGGAATAGCAAATTGCATCGCTTGTGCTTTACTTGGTTTATTTGTGGGAATACTTCTCCATAAGTTTTTTCTTCAATGTGTAACAGTTGTTTGTTACACTGATCGATTATCATCTATCTAAATTAATTAGTGAATCAAAGCTGTAAAAACATATTTGAGTAAACAATTTCAAATTTTAGAACTCAAGCAATGACCTGGTTGAATTTATTATTCTTACTTAAAAGTAATTATGATACAAATGTTGTATTGTTTCATTCATCTCTGTTTCCCGTAGATGGCCCCTTATGTTTTGTTTTTACTCCTTGGAATGTTATTTTAACATATTTGTTGCCCATGGACTGTTCACTGTTGTATTTTAGCTTACCTTCTTTGTAATATGATACCTTGCTAACCATTTAGGAATACCGTGCAAAGTTAATTTACATGTCAACTGAATATATCTATACTATTATCCATTCCAAAGAAATGGTAGTTATGTCAACAAATGATGGGGAAGGCATGAAGTTTCTGGTTAATGTTATGCTTTCACTGTATTACATTCTGGCGGACAACCTTGATATAGTGTGTAGTATAAGTTAATGAGCATATAATAGAATAAGTAATTTGTCCGTCATTTCTCAAGAGGACAATGAGCTTTTTGCCAGGAGTTAGTGGAGACAATTATTGACATGTATGTCCAAAATTGGAGCAAAACAGGAAAAATTTCCGGAAACTGTTTAGTTGTAAGGCTTATTATTATCATACATCTTGAGAATCAGCACATAATTCTGATTGTATAATGCTGTTAAATGTTGGTTCTTTAGCATGACAATTTTCCCTGAGCAAAGCTTTTGTTTGTTAGCTTTTTAACTTGAAGCTACAAATATGCTAGGTACTATTTGTTCTCACAGTCGGAGATTAGAGCATTTGTTAAAGATAAAATATTGTACTTCATGAAATAGAGATAAAAGATGGTTATACGAGAAGCTTTCTTTTCAAAACTAATTTGTTTTCATTTCTATTGTTGTATTGTATAGGCGCCTCATTGCCCGTTTAAGGTATTTTGGCTTTCTATTAATTAGAAGTGACTTATGACTCTTACATTTTCTTTTGCTTTGTTGGTTTCTACAGAGATCAGATTGGTGCTATAGTTGATGAAATAGTTGTGAGCAGCAAAAGGTTACTTGAGTTAACATCAAAAGAACTGGATAAATGGAAAAAAAGTCAATGGTAGAAGAGGGCTCTGTTAGAGATTTACAGTAACCTAAATCGTAAATATATTGTTTGATAAACTTTCTCCCACGTTTGTGTCTACTTAGTCCAAATTGACTGCCGGTGTCTAATGAATTATATATTCTGATAGCTTGTGTAAAACTCTTAATACTGGCAAACTTGGTAGACCCTTTCGGTATTGTAGGTAACAGTGATTTATTCCAAATTCCTGTCGTAGCTTGTCTATGAATTCTATCAACCCCTCACCATTTTCATACGTTCATTTTCCACCAGTGGTAAGAAGTGTTTGGAGACGTAGATCTTAAGTATTTCGTTACAAATAGACAGAATTTTTTGGAGGGATATTTCTTTTTGGGACGACCACTTTGTGCTGGCCGATCTTACCCGGTGTATCGTGTACCCCACTCAAACCTGGTACGATGACAGGTGCTCCCATTGTTTTAGTTTTGATTTTGAAGATTTTCAAAATTCAGTTTTTTTTAAACTGGTATTTTTCTAATATAAATAATAAAAAAGCTTTTTTAATATCTAATAAAATCTTTTAATTTGTAATTTTAAATTTGGTTGATTGCAATTACTTGAACTAAATATGTCTCATTCTCGTTATAAAGTTATCGCTAGTGTATTTAAACCTTTGACCATTTCTCATGATACAAAAAAAAAAATCTAATTTTTGGGATGGTTATTGAAGCTTACAATTCTTTGGACATTTTATGAGTCTGATCTGAAAGTTAAGCTCGGATAACTTTTATTTTTATTTTATTAATCAAACATTCAGGGTAACTTGGATGTGATTCTAGCAGACAATTCAAATACATTGGATCATGTATTGGGCAAAATCAGAGACTTTCCATACTGCACACGTACACAAGAACTAGGGAAATGAACCCTACCTCAGACCTGACCTATGTCCACAGCCATTGCACAAGTGACTCTAGACAATTCAATATATTGGTAATAGATGAGGCTTTCATGCCACCATGCTATGGTTGGATGGTTAAAAATATGTTAGTAAGGATGAACCTGTTACTGTCTATTAAATGTAATTATTGTTGGGTATTACTGTATAGCTTTTAAAAACGGAACTATTGTTTGGTCGTGTTTTTGTTTTGCAAGTAACATCTCAGATCCTCAACTAGAGTATTAGACGTCGGTTCTTTGCCGCAATAAAAGGAAATACTAAAGTATGTAAAATATATAAAATGGATAGGTCGAGGTCCAGTCACCTCCATACCATATCATCTGCCATGCCAAACGTTACTAACCAATCAGATCCATCGAAAAGATAACAAATCAAATAGACCCACCAATCAGGATTTCTATCCATATCGCCAACCAACAATTGATAAAACCCAGTCTAGCCTCAACTCCTCACCACACTCCCAAATCCTGCCGTTGCTCCCCAGACTCTTGCCGAAAAGAACCGATGGCCTCCATAGCCACAGCCACAGCTCCGGCGTCCCTCGGCGTCTCAGAGATGTTGGGCAACCCTCTCAACTTCACCCCTACCGTCCGGTCGGCCCCCTCGGCCTCCGGCGCCACCACTGTGAAGACTGTTGCACTCTTCTCCAAGAAGAAGGCTGCTTCCCCAGCTAAGGCCAAGACTGTCTCGCCGGTGGATGATGAACTCGCCAAGTGGTATGGTAAGTGAAGGGGGCCAAGTTTCCTAGTAATGGTTGTTTACTTGTACTAGACATGGCTCCATAAACAGGTGAGAAGTGGGATATATACGTTTGTAATAATTTGTAGGTCCTGATAGAAGGATCTATCTGCCGGAAGGTCTCCTTGACAGATCGGAGGTTCCTGCATACCTCACTGGAGAAGTTCCCGGAGAGTAAGAAGTCTAAACTCTGTAATAAAAATTGCGTTCATAGAACACATTAGTGGTTGATCATTAGAAAAATTCACTGGTGCCCAATATGCCAATTTCTTGAATTCAATCAGTTCTTACTATAAACCAGGGTGTTCTTCAGAATATTACGGAGATTCCTTCAAGTTTTATAGCTACGTAAACTACTTATAGATGGTTTATCATCATTCCTCAATTTTATGTCCCATTTTTTGCAGTTATGGTTATGACCCATTTGGGCTTAGCAAGAAGCCAGAGGATTTCGCCAGGTAAGTTTCATTTTCCATGGGTGAATTCATTTAGTCGGGGAAAATTTTGTTGGTTTGTGGTCTTGGGTTCTATTCTGGAGTATTCTGGTTGTGGGCGAGTTCTCAACTCTTTCTTCCCATAGTGTTGGAGAATGCTAACGTTACTAACCCTGCTAATGGAACAGGTACCAGGCCTACGAGCTAATCCACGCCAGATGGGCAATGCTTGGTGCGGCTGGCTTTGTCATACCTGAAGCCTTAAACAAATACGGTGCCGCTTGTGGACCTGAAGCAGTTTGGTTCAAGGTTAAAGAGATTTAATACTCTCCAACTCTATGAGATACTAATTACTGATCACGAATGATAATTATGAATTAGAGGGCTTATATGACTTCTTTTTTAATTGCATAATTTGCCTCAAGTGAAGATAAATTGTATGGTTTTTCATTGTGGACTGTGAGGTGGAGTTTCTAATTGTTCATTCATGGTTTCTTGCAATTGTGGGTAGACTGGAGCTCTTCTTCTTGACGGCAACACTTTGAACTACTTCGGAGCAAACATACCCATCAATCTTGCCGTAGCAGTGATTGCTGAAATAGTGCTCGTCGGAGGTGCCGAATATTACCGCATCACCAATGAACTGGTACGTACTACCACCTTTTTCAGCTCATTAAAATATCTTTAGACTCTTGTTCGTGAAACTGGCCTAAATGCTCTAAAAGGGTATACATATATATCATGATCTTCAAATTTAGTTTTAACTCTAAAAACTCAGCGTCACTAAACATAAAATAAAAAATACTAAAATATATTATTTTTTAATTTAGTCAAATCGATATTTTAAAGCATTCTTGTAAAAATCAGAATCGGTAATTGAATCCGATTTTAAAAACTTTCGAAACGGACCAGTTCAAATTGGTTCATTGCTTATTTTGAAAAGACAAGATTCTTAAAATTACTCATATATTTATATGAAAATTAATTTATCGAGAATAATAAAATAAAAATAAAAATAATAGTGAAGTAAGTTTTTTATCAAGTTATAGTTGATTATAAAATAAAATATTTTTGAGCAAGTTTTATAAAATTTAAAATACTAAATATTATAAATAGAGATAAAAATATGAGTAATAACAAGGTTATAAATTGATTTCTCTTATATTTTATATATATTATATATTTATTTATTGTACAGTTATCAAATATTGGAATACAAAATCTCATAATAATGATGATCATGAATTGGTCAAAATCGGCTTGAATCGAGCGATTCAAAAAATTGATTTGAGCGATTCAAAAAATCGATTTGAGCGATTCAATTTAGATTATTTTGACTTAGTTTTTAACAGAGTCGAGTTGAATCGGCTGAATCAAACATGTACAAACCGATTTTGACAACAATGTTTTAAAATAACATAAATCATGTATTTATCAATTTCAAATATAAAAAAATAATATGTACTCATATCACATATCCTTTTGTTTATTAGATTGAAAAAATATTATAAATATCTTCGAGTCAGTTTAGAGTCGAGCTCACTCCACTAAATTGAGTCTCAGTCTCAAACTTTTAAACTATGTTGTACAATGTGTATTTCACAGTTTCTCTTGTATCGCTTAACTAGAAGAGTCAAAAGTCAAACCTATTAAAAGTAGGACATTCAATCAATATTCAAAACAGAATAAAAACGAAAAAAAGATTATTCTTGTTTTTTTTCTAATTCAAGAGTGACTATCTTTAAAATTATTTAAAGAAATCATCGCTCTAACATAGGCTCAGTAACAATAGCTTGCCTGATGTTGAATTGTGTGTAGAATTTGGAGGACAAACTACACCCAGGTGGCCCATTCGACCCGCTGGGACTGGCAAACGACCCTGACCAAGCTGCGTTGTTGAAGGTGAAGGAGATAAAGAATGGAAGGTTGGCCATGTTTGCCATGTTGGGATTCTTCATCCAAGCATATGTTACTGGCGAGGGGCCTGTGGAAAACCTCTCCAAGCACCTCAGTGATCCCTTTGCCAACAATCTCCTCACCGTCATCGGTGGAACCGCAGAGCGTGTTCCCACTCTGTAAATGTTTTTGTCAGGAGATGTTAGTAGTGATGATCTTATGGCATATTGTGAACTAACATACAGATGTTCCTCGTGATAAAAACTTCTCAATATGTTGTTCGTGTCCCTTAAATACTTATTTTTCAATTTGATCAATTGTGGTGCAGAAACCATTTTTTTTGGCACACTTGCATGATCCACCAAAAAAAGGTTATTGGCCTATTTGTTTTGAACTAAATTAGCATTTGGTCAACCAAACTGAATCTGATGTGATAAGTAAATGATAGAGGATGCTAGGTTTATTAAAGGTTATTGGCTACCAAAAGTGCATGTGTATTAGGTATATGTTTAGCACTAGTGTATAATAGCTTTTTTACCGCCAAAAAATTTGGTGACAAAAGTGTAAAATTAAGTGGCAAATCAACTTTTGTCACTGAATTTCACTGATAATTTTTGTGACAAAAAGGCTTCCACATCAAATTAAATTCAGTGACAAAACGATGTAAAATTGACTCCGAATTTTTTTGGCAAATTTAGGTGGCAAATCTAATTTCCACAAAAAATAAGCGACAAGGCAAAATGGTGGCAACTGCCAGTTGTCAACCTTGTCGCAAAAGTTTCGGTTGCAAAATTCAAAAAATTTTAAAATATACCAATTTTGCGGCGGCGGCATGTGACAGTGGCAGTGTGTGCAGCCGAGGCATGCGGCGACCGGCATTGAACAGCGGGGTAGTGGTCCAGTGAGATCTATCGGTGGAGGTGGCAGAGGGTGGGTGCGGCAGCGGCCAGGATTCGGAGGCGCTGCCATGGCGGGGCGGCGGCCGGGCGGTGAAGACACGGTGATGGCGGGCGGTGGAAGCAAGATGATGGTGGGTCGGCAGAGGTGTGGCAATGGTGAGGAGGCGGAGGCATGCCGATGGCAGGGAAATGGAGCCGTGCCGATGACAGGTCAAAGGCCGGGTGGCAGGGCAGCTGTGACGATGGCAAGGAGATGGACGAGCCGGGGGCACGACTTGGCTCATGGCGATGGCGTGGAGGCAGTTGCAGTGGGGTAGGGCCAGGCAGCATGGCGGAATGATAGGGCGCGGGCATGGGTGGTGGCATTGGCAGTTGTGGTGGTGTGGTGTGGGAACACGTGCCGGAAAATTGACGGGGAGGGTATACAGCGGGGGCTACGGCGGGCTTCTGGCGACAGGGCCTCGTGCTGCACCCTACACGCCGGCCACGGTTGCGGCTCATTTTGAGCCATGCACAAAAATAAGAAAAATAGGCCCAATTTTTTGTTTATTTGATTTTCAAAATTTGTTACACGGTGTCAAATTGGTGATAAATTATTTTTGACACCTGATTTTCAATTTTCGGTGACTAATTATCGACAAATTAATAAAAACCGGCTCATTGAAATTTTTGTGACAAAATCTGGGTGGGGGCTATTTTTGACACCGAAAAATGTTGTGAAATCGGTGTTAAATTTGTTTGTCATAAATATTTTGGTGAATAATCAGCGACAACTTACTAAAAATGGTGCCATCAAAATTTAAGTGGCACTTATTTTTGACACTAAAAAACGGTTACAAATCAATAGCAAACGTTTAATGACCGAATTTTCAATGACAAAATAGTGAAAAATTTCTGTGTTACCTTAATTTGATCACTTTTCGGTGACAAAACGATCACAAATTTGTTATTGAATATTTCGATGAGAAAAGACTCATTTTCCACTAGTGTAGGGGGAGTGTGCATTCTTGTAGGGGGGACATGAGGCTTTAGAGTATAGTCCTCTCATGGGTTTCGAATTATAATGATCAATTAATGAGAATGACTAACTCATTATATGATGTTAATCCCTTATTGACCGTAAGTTACATGATATTCATCATGACATGAGTATTTCATGGCTTAACATCTTGCACTATTTATTTGGTTAACACTTATTTAGTTCAAAATAATGAAGATGCAATGATTACATGGCAATAGTTTAAAGAAATGAAGAATTGAAGATTTGTGTGACAAGCTCAAAGAATACTTCATTATGATCGGTGCCTACTACTTAAAGAGTTCACAACACAATGGAATTGTCTTCATCAAATAAGGTCTCGATAGAAATATTAAACTGTGTTTTGATGAGACAACATTGCAAACTCTTTAAGTATGATCATAAGAGTCTATCCAACATCAAATGAACCAACATAATGAAGACTTTAAGTGAACAAGAAGTGTGGAAGATCAAGTAACCAAGTTAGAAGGTTGAAGAACAAAGAATTAAATGAAGTGTTGAAGTGTTTAATAGTTTGGTTTGCATTATAGGATTTTCGCAAGCAAAGCTAGGAGGTGAAGACCAAAGAATATGGAGTTTTGAACTTCGATTTACCTAACGAAGACATAAAACTTGGTGAAAAGTTGTGAAGTGATATACTTTGGTTATCCTTCGGTCAAGGGTTTGGCAACCGAAGCAAGGACATTTACAATTTAAGCAGCGAAGCATCAGAGCTTACAAAGTTTCTTGGCATTTGACGTTGAAGTGTCAATTAAGCCAATGTTTGGTCAGACTTTGGTTACGAGTTTGGCCACCAAAGTACGAAGGTGCAAGGAGGGAAAAAGAGTGGTATGACCTTCAGTCAACCTTTAGTCAGGCATTCGGCTGACCTCCATGGCTTATTACTCATGTAGGTAGATTTTAAATGTAAATCCTAGTGTGTGTGTGTGTGTGTGTGTGTGCAATTAATCAATTTTATGTATAATTGTTGTTTAATAATTATAATCTATCACAAATAGTGACTGAATATTTGTTAACCTTCAAAGGATGTGTTTTTGGTGTTTAAGTGTGATTAGAAAGCCTAAAATAAAAAATAATTAAAAATCTTGAGGATAAGAAAACATGGATACGAAAACACTTGAGGATCAAATCAAGAATAGAATAATCTTGGAAAACCATATAGTGAGCTCAAATAAATTCTATCTACATCGAAAAACATAAAGTTATAAAAATTTAGAAGTTTGTTTTTCATCGAAGATCAATAAGATTTTTTAGGTTGTAATGAGGCTCGACTAAGGCTAAAAATGGTTATAACAAGATAAACAAGGACATGCACCCTAGTATAAAAATCCTTCCAAACTGGGAATAAGTAGCTCATATCATCCATCAACCACTCAAACAACTATTTCTTTTTCATCATATCTAATTTAAAAGAAGATTATTCAATTTTTTCTTCTCACATTTTTTTCTCTCAAAGTGCTTGTCTCTTGACTCGGTTTCACTTGTTTGTTTGTTCACACCTAATTTGATTTTTCTTCCAAAAACACATCCATACACCATAATGCATTCTTCTAATACAAAGTTAATCATTCCCAGTCTGGACGAATTTAACACTAGGATGATAAGATAGAACAATTAACCAACAAGGAAAAATAAAAATCAAACATGGCTAAGGATTTGTTCGAATAATTTCAATAACGTGCAAGTACACACGGTCGAAACAAGTAATATAATGCTAAATTCGAATATAGTCTCACAGAGAGTTAATTAATTAAAGAAAATTAAATTAAAAACAAAGCAGAAACAATCTACTTCAATAAATCTAAATAATAACTTTAAATTAAAGAAAGAGTTATAATAATAAAATTCGTTCTAGAGTCAAATTTTCTTTAACATGAATTTAATCTTCATCACATCTTACTCTTATCTTCTATTCCCTAGGATTGTCCATCTAGGATAATTATATGACATAGTGGATCCTGCTCCTTCATGCTTCTATTATTTTGCTTCAATTTCTACCTCCCGGCCATAATTTTGCATCAACAAAATAATGCATTAAGATTTGCCTTATAATTGCATACGGTGTTGTGTAACTCCCGACGACAATGACAAATAAGTCAAAAGACTCCTCGTATGATGAATTATCAATGACTAATCTAATTTATTTCTCCCAAAATCTAATTAAACTTCATGATCTAAGAAATATGCGATCAATATATTCTTAGCATTAAAAACATGATAATTCAAACAATCCGACTAAATAAAGAGTAAGAGGTTGAAATGAATTCAATTAAACCAGGTTAAGTTTCATTCTTCTCGAAAACAAAATAAAAGATTACTCTATAATAAAAATAGAAAACAATATAAAGAAAAAACTAGTTTTCATTATAAAAGGAAAATAATTACAAAAACTAGAACTATTTTTTTTACTAAACTCCTAAGCCAAGAGTTGAGATATATCAAACAACAAATGAACACCCCTTTATATAGAAGATGTGATACCAAGGAGATACAAGAATTCGAGGAAGGACTCCAGAACATGATGTGGTCTAATTGATTATGATGTCCGACGAAATTTCCAACTCCCCGATAATGGCACCGTAGCTATGTACAACCATCCTCATCGAGCTTTGCCAACACCAAAATCATAGCTATCAATGGGTGGGGTCCAATGCTATGGACCAACAAATCATAAGCTTAATTTATTTCATCTTTTTCTGCATTAAAACTCCCAAAATTAAGCATATCTCATAAAATATTAATTAACTAGAATATAATGAGAAATATCAACTAATTAATAATGTTATTACCTCAGAATTACAAAATCACATTAAAAATATGGGCAAATATTATATACTTTTAAATACTTAACACACCCCCAAACATAAACTTTTGTGCATCTCGAGCAAAATATCATAACAAAGAAAATTTTACTATACAAAAATACTTAGTCCCCATTATGTCCTCATATAATTCTTAATCAAACTATCTAGAGGCAACAAGATGTCAATCAAATTAGAAATTCCCTTTCATTAATCACACCCAAAAGAAGGCTCTGTGTGTGTGTATGATAATCCATTAGCTTATCATTCTCATCAGCAACTAAGAGAATACAATCAAGCACATGCTTAAATATGTTTACCTTTCACTCCCATCTCCACTAATGTAGGCAATGTCAATTCAATGGAATCAATAGGTCTTTTGAAAGCAGAAAAAGGCATAAGATTAATGCTAGAACCTAAGTTACACAAAGCATTACAATGAACATTTCTTCCAATTGAACATGTAATCACAAATTTGCCAGGGTTTTTCATCTTAAGAGGTAGTTTTCTTCAAAGGATAGCACTACATTCCTCTGTCATGGCCACAACTTCATTATCATCTAATCTCCTTTTCCTTGCTAGAATTTCCTTCAAGTATTTTACGTACCTAGGCATCTGTTCAAGTGCTTCAGCAAAAGCTATGTTAATTTGTAATTTCTTAAATATATCAAGAAACTTTTTGAAATATTTTTCATCACTTTGTTTCCTCAATCTAGAAGGAAATGGCACCTTTTTTCGATCTCTTCTATATGTACTTCATATTTCTCTTTCCCTTTGCATCCGAGTAAGCTAACCAATGTATTGGATTCATGTTCGTTGTTTGGCTTTTCATTTTTTCCTTAACTTCATTGGGATGAACTGGTTCTTGTAAAATAATACTACTCCAGGTTGTTACGGCTTTGCAATGCTCTTGACCATCTTTCCTTGGTTGTTCTGGTTGGTGGGAAGTACACCCTTGGGCCGCTCACTTGGTTCCTTGTTTAATTGCACCATAACTTGTTGCACAAACTGTTGTTGTTGTTGTTGATTCTGCATGAATTGTTGCATAGTTTGTTGCATACAATTGAACATTTGGATCAAATCCGGTTGTTGTGGCTGAAAAGAAAGTGAAGGGGATCAAGAAAGCTGTGATGGTGGTGGTGGATTATTGAGGACAATAACCTATTGTGGAGAATTATTCCATGAAAGGTGGGGGTTATTGCGCCAGCCCGCATTGTAGGTATTGGAATATGGAATGTTGTTCCTATGAAAATTGTCTTCATAGTTAATTTGATTTGTTGCACATTGACTAGTAGAATGTCCTTGTCCACACCATTCACACCTTGGCTCCACAGCTTTAGCCTGTCCTTGCATATTAAAATTTTAAACTTGATTAGCTAAAGCACTAACCTGAGTAGATAAAGCAGTAAGTGCACCTAATTCTAAAACTCTAGTAATCCTCCTTAGGTGCCTTTCTTGTGCTGTATGGTAGGTTCTAGGAACCATTAATTCTAGCAATTGAAAAGCATCATGTGGGTTCTTTCTAAGAAATGATCCATTGGCTGACGCATCAACTATGTTCTTTGTTTGCCCCAACAACCCATTATAGAAAGTTTGCAGTTGCATCCATCTTTCTATACCATGGTTGGGATACTTTTTAACAATTCTTTAAACCTTTCCCATCCCTCAAAGAGAGACTCACCATCAAATTGCAAAAAAGATAAAATTTAGTTACGTAATCTAGCAGTTTTAGAAGGAGGAAAATATTTTAACAAAAATTTTTCATACAATTTATCCCAAGTGGTAATTGAATCTAATGATGACAACGACTCTTTCACACTTCCTATTAATGAGAATGGAAATAAGCGAAGGCGGAGAGTGTCTTCAAAAACACTGGTTGCTCATACATATCACAAACCAATAGGAAATTGATGATATGCCTATTAGGATTTTTAGTAGGCGATCTACTAAATTGTCCTATAGTTTGTAACATGTTAAATAAAATTGGTTTAAGCTCAAAGTGAATGCATCCACTTGTGCAATAATACTAGGTTGTAACCCACTTGCAAGAGGTACAACCCAATCTTGGATTGCCCTGTCGTCATCATTTGCTACTGCTACAATTGGTGGAAGTGGAGGCATTTGTTGTTGTTGTGGGTCCATGGCTTCTTCTTCTATTGCTTCTTGTGCTCTTCTTCTAGCGGCACCCAAGTTTTTCGAAGTCCTTTCACTCTTTGGATCACAAGAAAATAAGGGTGACCACACTAATCGATGCATAAACAAATGATAATAAAGAAGAAGACAATGATATAGTATTTTCCTCTTTTTTTCCTTTTTTTAAAAAAAATCTGACACTAAATCTAAAAAGAAAAGACAAAAACTCAAAATTCTATCCTAAATTAACTAAGAAAATTCTATCAAAATTTGTATGATGAATTATCAATGACTAATCTAATTAATTTCTCCCGAAACCTAATTAAACTTCATGATCTAAGAAATAGGCGATCAATCTATTCTTAGTATTAAAGACATGATAATTCAAACAATTCGACTAAATAAAAGTGTAAGAGGTTGAAATGAATTCAATTAAACTATGTTAAGTTTCATTCTTCTCTAAAATGAAATAAAAGATTACTCTATAATAAAAATAGAAAACAATATAAAGAAAAAACTAGTTTTCATTATGAAAGGAAAATTATTACAAAAACTAGAACTATTTTTTTTACTAAACTCCTAAGCCAAGAGTTGAGATATATCAAACAACAAATGACCACCCTTTTATATAGAAGATGTGATACCAAGGAGATATAAGAATTCGAGGAAGGACTCCAAAACACGATGTGGTCTAATTGATTATGATGTCCGATGAAGTTTCTAACTCCCCAACAATAGCGCCAAAGCTATCTATAGCCATCCTCATCAAGCTCTACCAACACCAAAAATTATAGCCATCAATGGGTGGGGTCCAATGATATAACCAACAAATCCTAAACTGAATTTGTTTTATCTTTTTCTACATTAAAACTCCCAAAATTAAGTATATCTCATAAAATATTAATTAACTAGAATATAATGAGAAATATTACCTAATTAATAATGTTATTACCAGAGAAGTACAAAATCACATTAAAAATACGGGTAAATTTTGTATACTTTTAAACACTTAACAGGCTTATAGGGTAAACAAATTCATATGTTATATACAAGGCTCAAACTGTCTAAACAAGATAATATTCATAGGTTAGCTTGAAAACCTCAAACTAATCAAATCTCACCTAAATCATTTTCTCAAATCCATTATTGTATAAAATTTTATCCCGAGAGTGAACCAAACAAATTCTAAATCCTAGAATAAAAATACTTTTATGTAACATAAATCTTCTCTAAGCATCATATAATAAATAACAAACAAATTCACACTCCATCATTGAAAAATATACGTTCAAGAAATCCCTAAGAAAAGAGATTCACATAAACTTATGTGAATCTCTCTTTTAAACAAGTGAAGCAATTTAAAATATCACAAATACATTACAAATTAATAATTTCAACTAAATCAAACACATATTATCTAAAGTTATACAAAAACATTAAATCTAAAAATAAAAAAATATAGTACAATCATATCAAATCATGTCATACTAAGATAACACACCAAAACAAAATAACACTCTAAATCCATCCCCCACGGACTTAAGAACTAAATTGCCTTTAATGGAAAAATAAAAATAAAAGAAAGTCAAAATTCCCCTCCCTTCAAGAAGAACAATTCCATCAAAGAACATGAAACTCCGTAGTCTAGTCAATAGTGTCATCCTCATCATCAGCATCAATAACCGACCATTCAAAACGGGTGGTAGCCTATGTTAACTTGTTTCCGGCAAAAGATGTCCTGCCATAAGTAGGGAGCAAGCGTGCACATACAAAATAAAGTCAGACTTTAGCCTTTCCACTCATTTGCCGCTTGAGAAAGGAGTGGGGCTGACCTTTATCATATTTCCAGTGCATACCAGTTGGACATAGAAACTTAGAAACATTCACATGATCCACATTGTCCAAATTCTGACGGTAAGCATAATTTGTCGTCAAAGGAAGAGCAAATTACGAGTTAATATAGTCTAAATTATATAAAACCATCACCCATTGTACGAAACTGGATTTAGACTGATCCTGAAAATTTGAATAAAACTCCCAGACCATTGGGATAACCGCCGGTGGAGGTTGAGAAATGAATTGTTACCATTGTGTGAGATCCCTTAACTTAGTCCTACACCTATTACCTTCTGGTGTAAGATCCAGATTTTAGTAAAAATGTGAATAATGATCTTCAACATGATTAACCAACTTTATTTCTTCAGTATTTTACTTAATCACCATCAAATTAATCAAGAAACCCACATATTAAGCACATTTACGTCAAAAGAATCTCACCAAGACAACTAGTGCAAAATCTCCTCACGGACACAACCAACACTAGGGGTGGCCATCGGTCAAACAGATGCCGGACAAGCTGTTGTTCGTGTCTGTCCGAAATTTTGTCAGACAAGTTTTATCCGACTAAGTTATTGTCCGAATTGTCCGTCGGACTGGATCAATGTCCATGGATATTCCAAAATTACATCCTTACCCTAAGGAGTACTGTTCACAGGAGGCAGAGAACCTCGTCCCCATCGCCGCCACCACCTGCAGCCACCCTGCACACTCCCCGAGAACTGCCCTCCACTGCAGCGTGCAGCCGCCCTACGCTCTGCCGATGCCTGCGTAACCTATTTGCCACCTGTGTAACCCATCCACTGGGTGCTGCTTGTGTACCACTCCACCGTTGCCTGCGTACCCCTTCACCGCCCTCTGCGATCCCCGTAACCCATCTGCTGCCAGCTGCCTCAGCTGCTTAACCCCTTCGCCGCCCTTTGCTTGTCATGTAACCCATCCACCGCCCCTGCCTCTGCCACCCTCTACACGCCGCGCCCATCCGCAGCTACCTACCTCCGCCTACCTCCACCTGCCCTGCACGCCGCATACCCCTCCGCCACCGCCTGCCTCCACTGCCCTCTACTTCATCTATCTTCTCCTGCACATTCTCAATCAAACAAAGGTTATGTCTTTATTTTGTATCCATTACTTATTATTTTATTAGGATAATAATTATGAAATTAATAATTACTTATGGTTGGATGATAAGGAAAAAAAACTTATACTAATGAAATTATGCAGCATTTGAGTTATAGGAATTTGTACAATTTCTTGGTGAAAGAAGCTTGCATCGTGGAGGGAATAGCTACCGTCAATTAATAATATTTGTTGGTACTATTTTTATAAATGGAATTGATTTATACTAGTTATGACATTTTATATTTATAATTTGATATGTTTTTTTCAAAGATAGATCATGCAAGTTCTTTACTTAATGTAAATGAACAAAGTGGACGCAGAAAAGATAGTGAAAATTCGATTGCTAAAGAAGGAGAATCTATGGATGATGCATTATCAAAAAAGAGAAAAAATGGCATCTGGTGTATGGGCTTATTTTGATAGAAAATATGAGAAGAGTGAAACATCTATTATTTGTCGTTATTGTCAAAAGAAGTTTAAGGGAGCTGGAAGTTTTGGAACTACTCATTTATGGAGACATGTTGAAGGGAAATGACCTAATTTCAAAATAAATAAGACAAAGAATATAAGTGGTGATATTGGGCAACAAATTTTTAAGATAGAAGTGAAAAAAGATGGAGAAAATAAAATAGAAGTTTGGAAATTTGATCAAGGAAGGAGTAGATTAGAGTTGGCCAAGGCAATTATCTTACATGAGTATTCATTTTCAATTGTAGAACATAAAGGATTTAGAAGGTGAATTAGTAACTTGCAACCACAATTTTTGATGGTTTCTAGGGGAACAATTACAAGAGATTGTCTTGGAATTTATAAAAAGGAGAACAAAAAAGTGTTTGACATGTTGGAAAAAGTTAAGAGCCAAATTAGTTTTACTAGTGATATTTGGACATCTTTACAAAATATTGCTTATATTGTTTTGATAGCTCAATTTATTGATGAAAATTGGAAATTGCAAAAAAAAGTATTGAAATTGATGTTAATGGAAGATTCAGAGGGTATACGCCGGTTGTCTTTCACTGACAACATCAAGGGTCTATTATAGCAGTTCTTGCCACTGGCACAGGTCACTACAGACCACCTTCTCACTAGAATTCATGGTGGCGACGTGCAGAAGTGGGGAGGACGATCATACTCCCTACAACGTCCAAAGGTGGCTGATCCTTACTGTTTTGAGGCTGGCTTGAGGTTGCTGAACCTTTGAATTGGAGCAAGGTGCAAGAAAGAAGTTGTCTTGAGGCTAGGAGAAGAAGGATAGGTCTGGTTTTTGGGTGCAAGGATGGAGTTTGGAGAAGAGGACGTTGGGGAAGAAGAAGATGGCAGTTTTGTAAATATGGGTTGACTCAATACCAACTCGAGTTAAAAAATAATACAAACTCGTAATAAATATTTAAAATTAATCATTTTAATGGGTTATGGGTAAAGTTACTAAAGTAATTAAGTTTTGTACGAAATCGCCACGAGTAATAAAAAATACGATAATGATAAATGGTCGATAATTAATCGGCGTACTACAATCGATTAAATTAAATCGAAGGATTATAAGTAATTAATAAAATAAAGATTTCACCTCTATCATATTAAATTTAATACTAGGTAAATAAAATGATTATTTTAATAACCAGTTAATAAGGTAGAAAATGAGTTATTAAACTATAATCATGTAAAAATCACAAGCGTTAAACCTAAATAGCATAATGAAAATAAATAAAGTTTGAAACTTTTATTGAGTCGAATAATTTAAAATAATTGTATTAATAATATTTTTAAATTAGAATAATACAAATTATATTAAATAATTTAATCGTACAACTTAATTAATTAAATTGCTATGAATAATGATAGCGATTAAAAATTATAACCGTAAACTAAATCATCAAGATCCTGGTTATGTAATTATTATCTCAAAAGAAAATATAATAATAATAATAATAATTAAATCCTTGTTTATAAATTAATAATTACTTTATCATTAGTGAAGTGTGATTATGATTTAGATAACAAATTTAAAATGTAAAGTAGGATTTAAATGGTTATATCACATGAATAATTTAATATTGAATATTGTTGAAATTTAATAGTGATATATATATATATATATATATATATATATATATTAGTCATTTAATTGCATGCATTTCTACTCGAATAAAATTATACTTATGTATAATTTTGTATTCTCGTTCAGATTAGGATCGTGGGTGACAGCTGCGAGTTCACTTATAAACTATCCACGTCCGTATAATTATTTGAAATATTGTATTTTCCCTTGTTAACAGCCCTGGTTGGCCTAGGCCCAGATTCGACCACCATGCACCAAGTGCGACTGGGGTCAAGGAATTGACTAAGTCCAACATGGGGCCGCACCCTTAAAATTACTATGTGGGAGTCTTGGTCGACTTGAGTATCTGTTCACCATGCGCCAGAGCGCAACTAGGGTCGACTCAATTCGGCACAAGGCAACACCCCCTGAAAGATTGAACACCTGCCCCCATGCCAAAAAGGGTGATAGGGCACAATAGTGCAAGACAGCTCATTATGCACATGCGATACCGTAAGGCTGAGTCAATGGAAAATATCAGTAACTATAGGCCGTGGGCCACGTAGCGTGTTTGCGCATGCATGAGATGGTAGCTGGATGTGGTGGCCACCCCTCCCAGCATATAATGAGCTCGACACTCATAAAAACTAAAAGACTCTTGAAACAATAATAGGGATTTTATTGACTTGTTTCATTTAATTATGCGGCTTAGTGGTTTTATCACTAATGCGGAATTGCCTTTGCAGGTGAGCAGCTTTGGACTGAAGAATAGAAGTGTGGTTGGTGGTTCTTTTACCAACCTAGATATGGTGAATCAATAATAAATAGGACTTCCAATTTACCCTCTGGTGTTATAATTATGGCTATGGAAAACGGTCCAAGACTATGGGATGGTTATTTTATATATTGTCATATGCTATCAGAACATGTTTTATTTTTATGATTTATAAATTCTAGACTTATTTGCAGTATTACAATTCATGTTCTAGAATGTTATGTTTACAACGAATTATATTTTTAAGTAACACCCAATCCAGTTCGGGTGGGTCGTTACATTATAACTATATATATAACCACTAACTACTGTTGAAGGGGGTTCTCTATGATGGAATGGCGGCAAGAACACCTGTACATGTATAGCATGTCCTAAGGAGTATGAAAACATACTTTGTATGGAACTGTGGAGTCTGCATCTGGTCTGTGGTAGATGCACTGGTCAATGTCTCCTCATCTCAACCATCTGGAAAGTAGATAGTAGGACGGGTATATTTAGAAGGTTAAGTGTAAAATACTCATGTGAAGTTTTCGCTTGTTCTGACATCTTTGTCACATGGAATGAAGTTGGATCGCTCATGGAAAACTGGTCTCACTCCGCTAGGACTCTAACTAGGTGTCTCATCCTCACATGGTTTGACATCAAGTGTGCTGGGAGAGTACACTACGTTGAGAAAATTCTAATAGGTATGTATATCACTCTATTTGTGGTGATGTGAGGATCTTCATCTAAGTCGCAATGGGGTAATAAAAATATGTGTAGGATACTGGGTGGCTCAAACATATGGGCCAGTCCATGGACAAGTCTCTAAGATCATCATGATTGGACTCCACCATAGGTGGCCAACCTATAGTACAGCTAATCAATGACAAGTCTAAAAGATGGCCCTTAAGTGGCTCTAGTTCAATCAATTAACAGTAGACATATTTTTTCGATATCGTATTAGTCACACACTTTTAAATGGATGAGGTTCAAATGACCCAAAGAACCATTATATCTCCTTGAGTCTACGGGGACTCATAGTAAGGTTTGACACGTGTCTCGTCTGCTCTTTAGTGGTGTGTGACCTACCTTCCCATATCAATTTGTAGCACTAATCTTGACTCACATGATTACTATCGTTGTGGTAGACTCTCAAGAAAAGCCACTCGTCAAGATGAGCATACACTAATGTCCCTCTATTTGGTCAACATGATCTGGTCTAACTGAAATCCTTGTCTGCCTCATTCCCAAGCTTGGGTGAAGTTGTCTCCTCTAGACTAGTCTGTCATCGGTTACCTGCACTGTAAGTCCTAAACATTATCACGAAGTTACCTCCTATACTTGAGGTAAAGTCTAATCCTATGTCTTAGGGTAAGAACCTAATCATGCTAGTGGAGCACAAGGAAAATACTCTCTCCATTGAGGACACTCCCTCACTGAACCCAACATCTAAGCCAAAGGTTCTAATATGAGTTCAATTCCTCTCGTTGGCTAGGATCACACTACATGTTTGACCATCTGCATGATATGTATACCCAGGCTATAACTCATACATCTTCTATCATGCTGACTGAACAATCTGACCATTGTGGTCATCTCATTTGGAGGTCACATTGCCATGTTCTCGGATTCTGACCATATACATCCCTATAAGACTCACTAACACTGTCCGATGATCCTATCACTAACACTATCTTGCAATATACTTTTGACCCAAGGATGTGAGGTCAAGGCGATGGTATGTAAGATGGTTGGTGAAGTCAATCATGTGCCATCACATCCAAATACTTCTAGTGCACCTAACTTTTCTATGCATAGATGATGTTACCATAGCTATATCTTGTCCTCAATCTCTGACCCAACTTTCCTCTCAATACTATGACATGCGGTCTATGTACAAAGCTAAGAACATGCTCAAGTAGTTGTCTTCATGTAGGGTGAGGTAACTACATGGCCTTTGCTTTTACTATAACTACTCACTCGGATGGTGGTAGTACATTATGGATGGTGGTAGTGCATCACAGTTAGTGGTTGGGCAACATGGATGGCAGTAGTACTATTTGATCGGTGGTAGTACATCATGGTCTGTGGTTGGGCAACTCAGATGGTGGTTGTGCATCACAGACGACGGTTGTGCTACTCAAACGGTGATTGTGCAACTAAACGGTGGTTTTGGTACTTAGGTGCTGAAGCTTGATCCTCATCATGTGTGTCACGAACTCATTACTATCTCCGGCATACTTATCTCCATATCTCTATCTCCCCAGAGGTAGCTACTGTTAACTCAGCTCAAGTTATCCAACCAAGCATGCTTGATTCGGAGGGGTCTGAATCAAAGTGGTGACATATACAATGGAAAGATAATGTTGAGCCCACATTGTCTCCTAGAATCTGGAGTAACTTTTCCCATAAGCACTGATTGGTTCTTCATAGAAATCACTGATTTGGCTTTGGTAGATCGAGTGAAATCTGGTCAACCATCTAAATCCATGGTCGAATGTAACCTTGCTCATTCTCGATGTGTTCGTTCCTTGGTCTCTTGAAGATTGGCCAATAATATTGTTGGGATAGACATACACTAGTGGAAGAGGGGAGGTAGCGAAGTGTCCATGGGACTATAGATCCACCTCGCTACTCATCTTCATCCACTGTTATCTCCTGGAAGTGGTCCATCTAAGTCATTTGTCCAAACTCTTATCTGTGCTCCAAGTGTTCCAAGTGCTTAAGTGGATCTGCTAGCATAGTCACATCCTCCATCTACAAGGATTTGTCTAAAGGTCTATGTTCCCCAATGTAGGCCTCAGACTATGCCTACTAGATCTATTTAAGGCACTTGATGGTCTAACTCATCCGCCAACTAATTTTGTCAATGTCTACATACTTCAACTCCCTGTATGTGTCATATCTGGTAACTCCATTTCTCAATCTCAGCCATGTCCCAAGGAAGGATTGATGTGGTCACATACAAAAGATGGATAAGTGCTGCAATGTCCCTGATGCTCCAAATACTCCTGGACACTATTTATCTCAACTTCAGCTGATTGAATATCTGAACACTCTAAGTAGTCAAAATCTCTAGCATAGTAAAGGGAAGGACGAGTTTCTAAACTTATCATGACATGCCTATGAGATTCATGCAGACATCTACTAAAATAATGATCTCATATCCATTTCATAATTTCTATAAACACTGAAACTTGGATTGCTCAGATTTGACTAAGAAAAAAATTGAAACATTGAGAAAATACCAAAGGAAATTCCTGTTGGTTTCACAAAGGACAACTCCACACACATGGCTCAAAACGAAAGTCTTACATCTTAATTTGCCAAGACATGACCCTAATACCAACTGTAACACCTTGATTTCGGTTCACCTAAGAACCAAATAAAAAAAATTATGATCAAGTCAACTCATGTCTAAAGTTATTGGTCGGTAAGACTCAATCGATAAAATAGATCAAAACAACCAAGTTCGCATCATTAGGATGGAAAACATTGTTAAATATGCGTCAAAACAAATCAAATATAAATAAAAGTAAGAAAGAAATAACTACGTTGATCTCAAGTGTGTGTAGCGTTTATTTGTCCTCTCACCAAAATCGATTCGGGATTGCAAGACCAACATGTATAATATGAAAAACATCAATAATGAGTATTACTGGTTAGAAAAATTACTAGTACAAACTGGCAAATTAGTATTCCATTACCCATGGAAACATATGAAACTTTAGAATTGCCTCACACTTGGAAGTAAGCAAACATACTTAAACAAGTACTAGTGCGCATGCACGACTAACATTCATATATATATATATATATACATCCAATGCTTCCGCCCTCACATTCTCTATATTACACATGCTACGGTACTCGAGTGGAAAAATAAATGGTTAAGTTAGTGCTACAAATTTCGAAAATGTGCAGCGTTACGCAGTACCCTCATACTCTGCACTACTTCAAGGTTTGAAGGAGTACTAATGTGGCCATACATATCTTCATACCATTCACTCTCTTATTCGTGAAATCCGTAAACATGCGCATACTATATACTAGGTTTATGGAAGAGGCTCGTATCATATATTTCTGGAGCTTCAGTTTGAAAACCAATAAGGGACCTCATCCATGTAGTTTGGTTAAACATGTGTAGAAAACACAGGTAAATAGCCTAACATGTGTAGAAAACATCATAGGGATCCGATAAAACTCCGTTGATGTCGTCCTACTTCTAAACATGATAAAGTTCGGCATGCAGGGAGTCAAGCAAAGGGAGAGTCCTATGGACATATAATCCAAGCTCCAAGTGCATCGATACATCTACGTCGTCTCAAACTCTGTAACCTACATCGAAACCCTCTGCTAAGTAAAATATTGACATTTCTATATAATGCCTACTCATAGTGTGTGCTCACATCCTCAATACATCCTAATAAATAAGAAAATGCTAAATGAACCTACAACTAAACATTTGGCACACAAATCGGGATATAATAATAATAAATAATAATAAATAATAAATAAATAAATAGACTCATAGATAATTAGATAAATAATAAATATATGAGTATAAGTATTACTCTAATCATAGAATAATAATATAATTATACTATATAAATACATAGCTAGACACAAATAAACATATACTCATGTTAGAAAAAAAAAAATATAATAATTGAATAAATAAATAAATAAAAATAGTTAATACCCATTAATCATGAATATTAATAATATCATAGTTATACAATATAAGAATACATAATTAAATACAAATAATTAATAACATACACGCGAACAAATAATTAGATGAATAAATAAATAAATACAATTTAGTAAACATGAATAAGAATAATATTAATAAATAAATACGTCATTAATAATAAATAATCATATAAACATGCATTATAATAAATAAATATATGAATAACAAGAAATGAATAATAAATATATAAATAGATAAATGAAATAATAATAATAATAATAATAATAATAATAACTATAATAATAATAATAATCATAAAGTCCATACATGTTAAATCATGTGAATATGCATCTAAGCTAATATATGGGTTCTCCAATTACCGAAAAAGGTGCAAGACTGGACAAAAATGGTCCAAAAATGATTGAACTAGGTCAAGTGAGTTGAATTAGGCCGAGTCGAATGGACTGAACCAACCCTGCGTGGGTTAATTGGAAAATGGACTGGGTTGATTGGGCAGGCATGAACTGGACAAAAGGACAAGGACACTGGCTCAGATTGGCAGGCTCAGGAAGGGCCAGTAGACACTAATGCACGTAGGTGGATGTGAACATAGGCAAGCGGGTAGGACGAGGCGGTCGGTACCCATTGCCATAAAATGATGACGACAATGCGATTGGTGTCACCACCGATCGGGATTGACAGCCCATGAGACGAAAAATATGATGGTGGTGGCGATCGGCGGAGTTCAGCCAGTGGCTAGTTGGAAAACGGCCTAAAAGGGCGATATCATTGCTGGGTGCGGCAACATTGCCAGCGGCGATCGCAGCCACGACAATGATCATGGGTGGTCTCAAAAGATCAGTTGTCGAGTGAGGAAACTATTTGGGTTGACAATCGGCTGTGTCCAGTCGGTGGCTGGCCGAAAAATATAAAAAACGCCACCGAGCAAGTGCGAGTCCCTAGTGGCAATTGTGATCACGATGGAGGTCGGTGTCGATATCAAATGGAAGATCTCGGCGAGGGGAAGCTGGTGGCAAAAATTGGCTGCTGGTGATGAAAAATGATTAAAAACTCGATTGCCAGCAGTGACTACAGCGGCGTCGATGGCGACGGTGAGCACAGACTTGTAGTCAGCTACGAGGTAGTCACGACCATACCAATCTGGTGGTTGTGGAATGTCGGGGTCTTGCTGGTGGCAATCCAAGCCGCAACGCCAAGATGAAAATCATCCAAAATTGTGAGAAAGTCAATGAAAATCAAAAGGAGAATGCTTGGGTTGGTGTGGATGGCTCAAATCTTGCCATGTGGCACGATCTGAACGTTCAACAATTTGTGGTCTAGTGTGACCCACCTATAGGTACATGCAATATACATATGGATGGAAAGCTTGGATCAAGACCGTCAAAAGTCAAAATCGACTCGAGTCCTAAAAGTGACTCTATAGGTGGGAATAAATGTGAGAAGGCTAAATAGGCATTAAACCTTGAGCTCAATGAAGTAAAAATTTGCAACTCAATCAAGCTGGGCCCATAGGGACACAATCTGGTGTATGCAAATGAGATACCCTAAAAACCCTTATGATGTATGCAAATGACCCTAAAAAATGTAAATAGATACTACATGTTGCAACGACCTAAATCTAAGTCAAAAACCTTGGCTAACTCATACATATGATCTATATACCTCACGTATGCACTGATAACTTATACTCTGATCAGCTATATGTCAGGCATACTCAGCCACTATAACATGCTCATACGGCTATCTGGGCCTATACTCATGGTTTGAAAACTGGTCTGGTTCGAGCTGGCTCGAACCGACTCAAAATTGGCCTAAACCAAGCAAAAATACAAATTGGTAAAACCCTAACCCGGAGCTGGGTTTTATAGTTACTCCTTTGTCTTTTTTATAGTAGATCTTTTAAGCAAATTTGGTCATTTCATTCTCCTTACTCACCCCTTTATGACTAAGTAAGTAGTTGAACAATTTGTAGAGCGTGTAATTACAATCCATGGCATGCCAGAGTCCATTATCATTGATCGCAACTCCTTTTTTCTTAGTGGCTTTCGGAGGGAATTTTTAAGTTACATGGGACGACTCTCAAGGCGAGTACAATAGATCACTCACTTAAAGATGGACAAACAAAAGTATCAAATTTTTGCTTAGAGACATATTTATGATGCTATGTCAGTGACCACCCTAAATAGTGGTCCCACTTCTTGCCAAGGCACAATTGTGGTATGATACCACTTTTCATTTGACTACCATAATGACTCCCTATGAGGCTATTTTTGGATGTCCCCCTCCCTTTGTACCTATATATATCTTAGGGAATTCCATCATCGGTGAGGTGGATCATCAGCTGAGGGATTGTGATGTGGCCTTGGCACTCTTAAAGGCTTATTTGGCTGACACTCAAAATTGAATGAAAGCCTACTATGATCTCAAGTGGCACGACGTAATTTTTTCAATTGGTGATAAGGTCCACTTGAAGATCCAACCCTCTTGGTGGTCTTCGCTTCACTTGCCAACTAATTAGAAACTTGCTGCCCTATTTTATGACCCTTATAAAGTTTTAGAGTGTATTGGAGAGGTGGTTTAACACTTAGCACTACCTGATGAAACAACTATTCACCTAGTCTTTCATGTGTCCAAGCTTAAGGATCGGATCGATACTCCTTCTATGGCTTTTCTTGACCATCTTCGTTTTGCTACTACGGGTGAGTTGAACCCACTACCGAGAGCTATTATGGATCACTGATGTGCGCATCACAACTGTTCGCTAGTCAAAGACTACCTTAATTGGTGTCATAGACTTTCCTTGGGCGATGCTACGCAGGGAGACTTTTTCTAATTCCACCATCGTTTTTCCAGACTTTTGAACCTCAAGGACAAGGTTTATAGGGGGAGCCATTGTTAAGTGCCTTTCGTATTTTGTTGTTGATTGTCTTTCACATTTCAAATATCAAATAAATTAAGTTAGTCGTGTGAGAAATTATAATAATTAATGAACTGGTTGGATGTTATAGGTGAGTTGGTAAAATCAGGAAGGTATAAATATGTAATGAACTTTTTGTGGAGAATCAATCAAGTAAATAGAATTTAAAATTACATTATCATATGCTTTTTGGAGTGGAGAACTGGTTAGAGATGTCAATTTGATAAGAAGGATTTACAAAGACTTTATCAAATTCATCCACAAAAATGTGATGTTTCTGTTTTTGCAGTATGAACACCTATAATTACATCTTGCCAATTCAATTTCCGTGTATTTATACAAGACCCTCGATTTCTCTTTGGGCCAAACCTTGAGGAAGCCTTCCCACTTTGAATACTTGCTCACATTCAACGTCTCTTAATAATGTAAAGTGTAACTACCTGAGTAGATACTCATAAGCTTAGGACAACATAATAAAAAATTTCTTATAATTCTTGACAAACAAAGGGGGCATCATCCAACTCTACCCGCTGAGCTTTTGAAAATCACTTTTACATTTAAGCAACAAATTACTTTGAGTATTCGAAGCAGTGGCAAAAGCCAAACTCGGTAGATACTTTCTAGTTCAGTGCAGTCTAAGATTAGAACTTGCAAAATTTGAAAAAGACTATGAGGATTTTCCTTCAAGTCCTCTTGTGAATGAAGCGAGTCATCACTGCGTTCTTTCTCAATTATAATCTCCTTTAACGCAAGAAAATTTTGAAATCTAAGAGCTTGGAGCCTATCCATGCTTTTAACCTATTGTACCGGCCTCAATGAGGTGGTATCAGTGTTGCCGACTAATGCCAAGACTGATACATACTTGGCTAGCCGGGGAGATGAGACCAATCCCCTCAATAGAAGATAGTCCAAACAAATATGTTGAGGTCCTTCAAAGATGGGAGCATTTTGAGATCATCAAAAGTTGCATTCGTATTTTCGAATATGGACACCATTATTGGAAGTGGCAAGAGTGCTTCTAATTGGGACGACCTAGACAGTGAGTACTCATTCGCTGTTGATATTGGAATTGAATACACCAAATGTCGTAGCCCCTCCGAGTTCTATACCTTCTTTGGTAGCATGAGGTTCTTACCAAATTGAAAGAGAGAACAAAGGTTAGAGAGCATTCCAGTTGTTGACGGCAATGTGAAAACATCAACTTCGAGTTTCTAGCCATAAACAATAAATACTTTTGGATTATGGATTGATTAGTAAAAATCACTATTCAACATCTTCTCACAACATCTTCGTTGGTTATGGTGGACATGCAACGGCATTTGGAATTTTGCCTGCAGAGTGTCAACTTTACTTAACTGCCTGAGTGTAGGCTAAGTATTTACTTAACTCGGAAGGTTAGATGCCAAGTTGGCTCTTTATATTAAATGCATAGAACTTCCTGCCTTTATCTCACCAGGCTGATATTTGCAATTTGAAGTCGCCACAAGACTTGAGCAGATGAATATGAGGTTATCATACGTAACTACCATATGTTGACCAATTAAGCAATTTGTTTGAATTTTTCTTTGGATATATTTGCATCTATAAGTTAAAATATCAAATCAACCACTTGGGTTTACACAAAGTTTTAAATACAAGATGATTACCATACCGACGTTATGGCTGGTCGAGATATATTTAGTACCCATTAGTTGGATTTTAAAATTATAAGTAAAATATTTTATTAGACATTAACAATATTTTTTGTAATTAAAATTCAATTAAATACCAATTAAAATACATGTTATTTTTTTAAAAAACCCCTGAATGTTCGGACAATTCAGGTTAAATTAAGTGGTAAGATTTAAAATAGTACAAAAAACTAAAGTACACGCTATAGTGCTGGTACCGTGCAATATTTAAAACTATGGGTTTACTTTAAAAAGAAAGTAAATTCATTGTTAATCATATCTTACAATTCTTTTGGTCAAATACAGGGAGGCGTGGCGCACATTGTCTTTGACTTCTATGAGATGCCATTTGGTTGAACGTCAAAGTGCGTTACTATTGACAATGACTATTCTACACGTGCAATCCGTTTCCATTCTTGCAGCACAAATGACCAAAGAATTTGTATAATGTTTATTAAATAAAGCCATCCATCAATTAAGAATAAACGTATTTTCCACTGCATTAAACAACGATACATGTGTTGTCTTGTGATTCCAATGTTCAAGAATAATTTCTATTCCCTTTAAAAAAGAAAAAAAGTTTTAACATAAGTTGTCGCTAGTTGCAAAAAAAGCACGGGTTGTTACTTTTTTACCAGTATCTTCGTTCACCAGAATTAATATTGTTTTTCCGTAGTAACATGCACAGCATGATGCTAGTGGTGGAGTGTGTATATAAATCTGCACACCCATATATAATCTTGCTGCAAAATAGGGTTGGATATTAGATCGGAATGGATTTGACTTGTGAAAAGCAGGAAATTGTGATAGTTGGAGGCGGCATCTGTGGCCTTGCAACCGCTATAGCTTTTCACAGGTATTACTAGCTACGATAATCCGTTCACTTCTGGAAACTAAATATGATATCGCAGTGGAGTTAGTGTGCAAATTTAGGAAATTCTTGAAGATTGATTTAGCCAGTTAAAACCTAAAGGCCGTGATGTGCAATATTTGATAATGTTCAGGAGAGGGATTAAAAATTTGGTTCTTGAAAAGGATGATATATGGAGGGCAACTGGTGCTACTATTGGCATCTACACGAACGGTTGGAAGGCTCTGGATCAACTCGCTGTGGCAAACAACTTCGTGAGAAGGCGGTTATGATAGATTTGTGGGTTTATCATTCTTTATAACATTACAATTTTACCACTTTAAAAAATTTCATCTTTAAAATTTTAATAATTGGGCCATGGCTATTGCCCACGTCCAATCCAACCCACCATTTAATACGGAATCAGATTGGCTTTGATATTTTATGTAAAGACCCAACCTTAATGTAAACTAATTTATCTAAATTATCTCTTTAAAAGTAATTAACCAAAATAAAAAATTTATAGTCTATTTTCACTAATGAAACCGATCTTACCATAATAACTATTAGATGGGAGACTAATTGTGGGGGTCTTACAATTTTCATAAGGTGTGTGCTTGATTTGTATCATGTTCAAATGGTTTCGGAGTGGGTTTTGACACTTTGGCCAATTGGTTGTAAGAGAAGCAAGGCAAGATGAATGTTGTAAGCTTCGGTTTAGCATTGTTCTACGATGTTGGAGTTGTTTGCTAGTTCACTAAACTGCATGGAGACTTTGTTGAGAGACTAGTGTGCTTGTTGCTATAACTCGGTGGAGAGCTCGTAAAAAAATGTGCTGCTTGTGGTGTACAAGTGTTTGCATTGTGAAACTTAAAGACCTACCTATTCGAAGGACACTGAATAGAAATCACGAGTAGGAGTTCTAAACCTTCTTAAAATCTTGTGCTTTATTGTGTTTGTATTCTCTTGTCTTCCATTTACTTGATTCTTTATTGTGCACTCTAAGTGCTTGATCAATTTCATCACACAAACAACTTATTGAATATTTGTTGTTTTGTGCAAAAATAGCCAATTTGTTCATAATATCTTGTATGGTTTGAACATTGATTGCCGACACAAGAGAATACTAGCAAATTAATTATGCGATTAATAAAAAGTCCATTACTTATTTATGATTATATTTATGACAGATAGCTTTGTGTTTTGGTTGAGAAAATGACTCAATATTTTCTGATCATGTATTGATAGTTCTAGGATACGTGGCCAAACAAATTTGTTTATTTACAGTTCTTATTATTCAATACCTACCTTAGAACCCAACAAATAAGATTAGAGTCAACAACAACGCCCAAACTTAGTTGAATACATAAGTTTACCATTATGAGCTCACCTTTAGTTGCATGTATATCTTCTATTGATTATACAAATATACTTATACAACATACACATCATATCCATCCTATATTTTTTTTCACAACCTCAACACCAGTGTTCTTTCTCCTCCACTAGTTTTCTCCTTGACCTCCGCTACCTCTTGGTAAGTAGCTGATATGAACAACTTCTCTATTATTACACCCTCTTTAAACTTTTTAATTTCTAATACTATACCCTTTTAATCATATGGGTATAGAGAAAAAATTCCCTCCAAAATAATTAAAATAAATCAAATTGGTGTATCTTACGTTTATGATCAAGAAGTTACTCCTTATTCATAAATCTACTTATTTTTTTTAAAAAGTTAAGTCATGCCCTAATTGTAGATAAATACTTCAATTTCTTTTATAAAATGCTTATTAACTCCACTATACTATATGGAATTTTTTACTTTTGATAATCATTTTACTTTAATTACTTTAATGACATATGTACTAATTATGAGCCTCATAAAAAATTATACATGACCACTCAAAGGGGAAATAACATAAATTCAAAGGGGATATAACAAAAATTATACATGACATGTACTAATTATGAGGCTCCTATCTAATTTATAACATAAAAGATAATCTTCCGATACCATACTCACAGATAAAATACCGTAAATTCACACACAACGGACCACTCAAAGGGGATGACTGAGCGTAAGCTGGGTGAGTGCTTGGTAAGACCTTACTTAACTCGGAAGGTTAGACGCCAAGTTGGCTCTTTATATTAAATGCATAGAACTTCCTGCCTGATATTTGCAATTTGAAGTCGCCCCAAGACTTGAGCAGATGGATGCGAAGTAATCATACGTAACTACCCTATGTTGACCACTTACGCAATTTGGTTGAATGATTCCTTGGATATTTTTGTATCTATAAGTTAAAAAATGTGGTATGATTTAAAATAGTGCGACAGATAGGGCTGGCATCATGCAATACAGGGGCGTGGTGCACGTTGTTTTTTACATCAATCAGATGCCATTTGGTTGAAGTTCAAAGAGCATTAGCATTGACACTGACAATTCTACGCGTGCAATCCGTTTCCACTCACGGCGAACAAATGTCCATAGACCTTCATAATGTTGACTAAATAAAGCCTTCCATCAATTAATATTGTTACCTTTTTACCAGTATCTTCATTCACCAGAATTAATATTGCATTTCCGTAGTAAAATGTACAGCATGATGCTAGTGGTGGAGTGTGTATATAAATCTGCACACCCATATATAATCTTGCTGCAAACTACAGTTGGGTATTAGATCGGAATGGATTTGACTTGTGGAAAGCAGGAAATTGTGATAGTTGGAGGAGGCATCTGTGGCCTTGCAACGGCTTTAGCTTTTCACAGGTATTACTAGCTACGATAATCCGTTCACTTCTTGAAACTATATATGATATCGCAATGGAGTTAGTGTGCAAATTTAGGAAATTCTTGAAGATTGATTGAACCAGTTAAAACCTAAAGGCCGTGATGTGCAATATTTGATTATGTCCAGGAAAGGGATTAAAGCTTTGGTTCTTGAAAAGGGTGACATATTGAGGGCAACTGGTGCTACTATTGGCATCTACACCAACGGTTGGAAGGCTCTGGATCAACTCGGTGTGGGCAAACAACTTCGTGAGAAGGCGGTTATGATAGATTTGTGGGTTCATCATTCTTTATACACACTACGGATTTCATACATCATTTGTCCTTATATGTTAACCTTAAATTAAGAAGCAAAACAATTGTCATAATCATGTGAAATTTGGCCAGGATCCGAGATGTGTCGTTGGATGATAGCTATGTGCGAGAGCATAGGCGGGGGTAAGTTTTCTATAAAATCAATTATTAAATTTGATCTAGTGCTTACTTTCTGAAGGATAGCCATGCCATAATTGATTGGAGTTGCTGCCGTCTATCTGAGAGGTTACAAGTTTGAGGATGAAACATTGCAAATGTTTGAGCTTTAACCATAATTTAAAATTTTTTTGAATCAAGTGTTAAAATAATATTAAATACTAATTTTATATAACTTTTTATATATGTAATTAAAAATATGATATACATGATTTTGTGTCGAATTCACCTCATGATATATCGAGTTGAGTCTAATTTTTGTGTTTTTAAATTATGAGTTTAATTGCCTACGATTTTGGCTGAGATTTTTCGAAAATATAAAATATGATAAAAAATTACTAAATTACCATAAGGAGCCGGCCATAAAATTACGAAAAGAGGGTAATTTCTAAAACATGATCGGCAGCTAAGCCACTGAAATTTCCAAACTTAGGTGTCACCTATCACCACCAATCACCGATTAAATCTGTCTTTCTAGCTGAAATTTTGTAAAAAGTTTTGTGGAATATTATTCAAAAATAAAAAATTACCAAAAGGGGACTGTCCTAAGTATGGGGAAGCCATTATGGACCAGGCTATTTTTAAAAAATATAATTTTTAATCTGATGATTATTTTCTGCATAAATCAAGGTGTAAAAATTTCATGGCTGCAGAAAGGAAGAGCATCGCTGCCTGAAAAGAAGTCACCTTATGGAAGCACTAGCCAGGGACTTGCCTCCTGGTAGTATACGTTTTGGCTCACGTGTGGCCGCCATTAAAATAGATTCAAGAACTTCTTTCCCAGTGATTTGCTTGCAGGATGGGACCATGATACATGCCAAAGTAAAATAATTCGACCCACTTCTTTGATCGCCTCTCACTTCATTTACTATTCCGTATAATATGCAATATGAGTATTGTTTGTTTATAAGGTATTGATTGGTTGCGATGGAGCTTACTCCACTGTTGCCGAATCACTTGGTGTAAGACCCCCACACACTTCCGATATCATTGACATAAGAGGGCTCACTCCTTATCCGCAAGGTCATGGTTTTGGAGGTGAGTTCATGCGGTTCAAGCACAAGCACTGCATTTTTGGAAGGATCCCAATTGCTGATGACCTCGTTTACTGGTTCGTATCTCGGCCATGGCACTCAACAGGTGCAATTCTAGCCACCTCGCTTCTTGCTTCATCGCAAATTTTTGTTTTTTTAGTTTTCAAAGTAGAATTATTGCTATCTTTGCACGCTGGTTCATATCAAATTTTCGTTGTGATAGGTAACTAATTATTTCATATTATTTATTTGGGATGTCACAATAAATTAACTTGCAAAAATCTAGTCTCTCGTTAGTCAAGCTTTGTTAGTCAAGCTTTCTAGTAGGTCTATGATCCTCGGAGTTAGCATGACAAGGAATTTGTGTTGGATTAAAAAATTTATGCAAATGGTAAGCACGTCTCCATCAAATAATACTATCTTAGACAAATTCCGTAAACATATCGTCAATAGAGCATTCATATTAATTTCATACTATAGTGGCTCATAAGGCATTATCTTCCCTACCACCCAACCTGCTGCTTTTGTTTTTCAATCCAAAATAACTTTCTAGTAAGAAGGTAGGTTGATCAAATCATAGAACACGTACAGTTATAAAATATTGGGGAATGGGGAGAGTCAATTTTAAGCACAATTTAAGTTGCAATGATTTTGTGGATAATCTCATATTATCTCCTACCAATTTGTGTTGTCGTGTAATTGGCTTAAAATAAATAAAAGAATATGTTTGTGATCAATCTTCAATTTGAACGTTTCGGGACCCACCAAATTGTAAGAGTATTTTTTGCATGCGACTGCAATAACGCATCTCAAGGCATACTTGGATTATTTTAGGGAGTGGTAATCAGCTATAGGGTGGGCCCAATCAATTTAAATTAGTACTCATTAAATAACTTTGACGGCAGTTTTGAAATTCAAACAATTAATCGGCGCTCTTTAGTCACCCATCTCTATTTATTCATTAGATCTTACAACCTCACAGTTGATTATTTTCCTTCTTTGAGTGTTGTAAGGAAATTATTTTGCTTTCATAAAACACTTATAGCATAAAACTGCTTGGTAATGATATAGTTAAAAAACAAAACTTTGAACAGACCCAGAAATTGCGAGAAACCCAGAGCTGATGAAGGCGGCGGCCATCAAAGCGGCAGTCGATGGCTTTCCGGAGGAGACTCTCTACATGGTCAAGAACAGCGATGTAGGCTCCCTCAACTTCTCCCCCGTGAAGTACCGCCCGCCTTGGGAGCTCGTCGGAGGAAGCTTCCGGCGAGGCACAATGACGTTGGCTGGCGACGCCATGCACGTGATGGGTCCCTACCTAGCTCAAGGTGGCTCTGCGGGCCTTGAAGACGCCATCGTGCTGGCCCGATGCTTGTCGCCGGAGATGTTTTCCGGAGATTTGGACAGCAAGGGGTGGAAGGAGAGAGCGGAAGTTGCACTGGACAAGTACTTGAAGGAGAGGAAGTTAAGAGTGCTAAGGTTGTCAACACAGACTTACTTGACTGGTTTGATGGTCACAAGGAAAACAGTGGTTATGAAGTTGTTGCTTTTAGGAATTTTGATCATGTTGTTTGGTGGGGGTGCAAATCATGCTGATTACGACTGTGGGCGCCTCTGATCAGAAAAAATCGTGAAAGTTACATGTTCTACGTATTCTAAAAGGTCAACAAGAAATAGTGCTGCTATCAAATGTCTTTGTAATGATTTACATGGAGAGAGAAATAAAAACTGTAGTTCATAAAATCAAGAGGAGACTACTTGACAAAATATAACATTTGGAATAATATAATTTAATCATTCGTGTAAAATCTCAAAATGCCTTGCAAAAGTGAACTATTTGTATGTATTTTAAGTAAATTATGGCATGTATAAGGCTTTGTGCTTGGACGAAAAACTCGGCCCGATTGACCTTGAACTTACGCTAGTTATTTTGTAGATGAAGAAAAACAAAATCTTGGCTTGAAAATAATCTCTAAATAACCTATGTACATAACTTAATTAGAATAAAAGAGTACTCTGCTCGATTCATATCAATACTTGGTGCACTTTACCTTGACAAATGTTAAGCCTCATATATTTTAATATTTTAATCAATATGTTTTCGTTATAAGTATTACTATCATACATACTATGACGAATCTATATTTAAGCTCTTAATTGCTTCGGCTTTGTGTAAATTTTTACAATCTTTAAAGGTTTAAATTTGTCAAAATCTAATAATTTAATTTATAATCTTAATTAGCTAGATCTCATCAGCATAGCCCCTTCAAAACCATATCATGTCGACAAATTTCAGCCTTGTCAATAGCAAAGTCTTTTATACAACATATAATGTGTTGTGAACATTTTGACCACAATTATGCAAAGTAGGTAGGACAACATTATTTAATAAATCTACAACAAAGTGCATTTGCTCTTATAGGCAAAGGAATTGAAAGTCACTCTTGGAACAATTCTATGATGATAAGATCATTTTAGATTGCAAATAGAAGATAATAAATAGTAACAGAAAATTATTGGCGTTGATAACTTTATCAATTTTAAGAGTTTAGATGAATTAATTTTCAACAAATTGAGAGCGATCAAATCATTCATGGATTTACTCGTTGATAGGTTAATAAATTGCTCAATGATTTTTTCATTTATAAATTTATATAATATGTATGTATTGGCCATGTTTTGGGATGGGGAGATGAAAATTATGATAGATTTGATAATTTGTGAGAATTTAATTGAGGTATTTGATAAATTTAAAAATATACATGGATGATTTTTATAATGATTATTATAAATTTGGTATATGTAATAAATTTTATGAAAAGGCGAATGATTTTAGTTTATTTGAAATCATATTTTATTGAAATTCTTAATGCAAAAATAATTATTAAGTACAAATTATTATGTGACGGGTGTAAAGAATTAATAATAACCAAGAGATTATTGCTCTCTTTAATTGATGTTGAGATCTTCATAAAATTTTTTTAAAATACCTTGTGTTAGTTTTATCCCACATCGGTTGAGATTGCTATTAGTGACTTGTATATAGGCTAATGAGAAAACCTTAATCATTGATCTAGTTTTAAATTAAGAGAGACTTGTGATACTTAGTGCCCTTGGTTGTTACAAGTTTCTTCTAGGGGCCAAAAGGGCCCAACTGTAGTATCAAAGCTTGGTTTGTGGAGCCGTGGTTCATGGGTTGGTTCATTGAGCTGTTTGTTGAGCTGTGGTTTGTGCATTTGAAGCTTGCTTGGTGAGCTGTAGTTCGTGGGTTGGTTTGTTGATCTGTGTTTCATGGGTTCGTAGCCTATGGAGGTTCATCAAACATATCATGAAAGAGCTTGGCTTGTTCAAGATTGTTGAACAAGTTGTTTTTTCAAGATGACTATTCGAAAGTTCTAGCAAAAGGTGTTCCTTCCATGAGGGTAGGGTAGATTGCTAAAAGTTCCACTCACGGGAGACAAGAGAGTATTCCACATTAGTTGGGAGAGGAGATATGTTGAGATAATTCCCTCCTCATGTGATGGTGGTCTGCACGTGGTCCATAATGGTGCATCAAGTTCGATAGGTGGAGTGGAAGATTTTTTAAAGAGTTTCCATATGGGTCGCGAATGAGAGATTGTAAAGATATTTCCTTTCCATGTGATAGATGACTAAAATGAAACCTAGTGTATTCCGTATGACTTAGGAGAGGAGAATTGTTGGAGTCCCTTATCATACAATAAATGTGACAAAACGTACAGTTACATAGAAAGTTGTAAAGGCATGGAGTCACTCTAATATATACGAGGAATTTGAGAAGAATTATGAAAGAAGAAATGAGATTATTAGTAAGTATTTGGTGTTGACTCTCATATCTACGAGGTTGATTGTATCTCGTTTATAATATTTTATATCCATTATCTATAAATAAGTAATTATATATGCGTGTTGTATAGAGTACAACTAGTGAAGTATGATATTGAGTTTTACTGTGAGGTTTTACAGTTAGGTTTTCCAACTCTTTCTTAGAAGAGGGTGAGGAGATTTGAGAAGAATTATGAAAGAAGAAAAGAGATTATTAGTAAGTATTTGGTGTTGACTCTCATATCTACAAGGTTGACCATATCTCATTTATAATGTTTTATATCCCTTATCTATAAATAAGTAATTGTATATGTGTGTTGTATAGAGTACAACTAGCGAAGTAAGATATTGAGTTTCATTGTGAGGTTTTACAATTAGGTTTTGTAGCTCTTTCTTAGAAGAGGGAGAGTCTCTCCTCACTAGTTATGGATCTTCCCAATTAGAGTGTCTTCTGTAGTTAGAGATTGAGAGTTTCTTCTCACAACTTATGGGCTTTCCAAATTATGGTGTTTTTCTCTATTTAAATAAAAGAGTATTCCTAATTCTGGTGTCTTCTATTTAGAAGAAATAGTATTTTAAATTGGATGTGTATTCCTATTAGAGATTGTTGATTTTATCTGATGAAGAAAATTGTTAGGTGATGATATGTGATTTTCTTCTAATGAAGGGGAGATTGCTAAACAATGATAGTTTTGAGGTCACCTCATGTATAAAAGGGAGATTATTAGGTTTGTCCCACATCGGTCAAGAATATTGTTGGTGACTTGTATATATGCTAATGAGAAAATCTTGAGCACCTTTTGGATTAAAAGAGATCCTTGACACCTGCTGCAAGTCTCCTTTGGTTACAAGTTTTCATTGTTAGAGTTCTTCATCATATGATGAATGTGATGAATTGTACACTTACGTAGGAAGTTGTAAAGACATGGAGTCCTCCAAGAGTTATGCAAAATTCGAGGAGAATTATAAAAGAAAAATAAGAGATTCATTAGTGAGTATTTAGTGTTGCCTCTTCATATCTAAGATGTTGGTTGTATCTCATATATAATATTTTGTGTTTATTATATATAAATATGTCGTTGTATATATGTGTTATATAGAGTACAACTAACTAACTCTGGTATTGAGTTTCACTGTGAGGTTTTTCAGTGAGGCTTTCCCATCTCTCTCTCTTAGAGGAGGTAGAACCTCACCACACTATGGGTCTTATTAATCAGTGTGTATCTTTAGTTTGAGATTCATAGTTTCTCTTCACAAGTTATGGGTTTTCCTAATAAGGGTGTTTTTCTATACTTAGAGATGAGTGTATTCCTAATTGAAAAGAGTTCTAATTAGAGGAAAGAGTTTTCCCAATTAGATGTGCATCCTAGTTGGAGATTGTTGAATTGATTTGATAAAGAATATTGTTGGGTTGTTGGGTGATGATATGTGAGTTTTGTCTAACGAAGGGGAGATTGCTAGTCAATGATAGTTTCGGAGTTGCCCAATGTGTGAATAAGAGATTGTTGGGTTTATCTCACATTGGTGAGAATATTATTGGTAATGTGTATATAAGCTAATGTGAAAGTTTTATTCTTTAAACTAGCTTTAGAATTAAGAATGACCCATTACACCTGCTGCAAGTTTCTTTTGGTTGTTACAAGTCCCTTTTAGGAACTCAAAGGGCTCAACACCTTGAACATTGTTGATTTGTATACATCTATTGAAAAATAAGAGAAGAAAAAATAGAGAACTTTTATATTTTGACTTTCTTCTTAAATAATGGATGCGATTGCCAATCAACAAGGTGAGCCTTCAATTTCTTTTATGGAATAATTTAATTTATTTTGTTATTTATATATGATCGGTGCTCAATTTAAGATATATTATGTGTTTTGTTTAACTAAATAAAAATTTACTTGTGTATTAAAATGAGTGAAATAAAACAATTAAATATTGTTTAGGTGTTCTATAGAAAGGAGGCTTGGCGCCTAGGCACAGTTTTGGTTGTGCTGGGGATCTTGGAAATAAAATATTTAAGGTTTTTAAGAAACCAGTAAATTATGAAGTCATTGCAGAAACTGTGAAGTAAGTTAAGTTTTGCATTGTATAAAGCCAATGCATGCATATAGAAAATTATATATAGTAACATATAATTGTATATCTTCTGATTAGGACAGGAGTATATTAGACCCAACCATTGCGTCATTAAAATGCCGAGTATAATTTCATATATTTGGTTTATCCATAGTCCAAACGGGTCAGAGTAGAATAACTGAAAATAGTATGGTCTTGATGTGCACGGGTTAGACTATAATCGAACTTATATCCAAAGTCCATAGAGGGAAGGTGAAGAGAAGTGATAAAAGGTGAAAGTTTATGTAATTTGATATATAATTGGTCTTTATCTATGATTCGTATGGCGTACTTGACTTAGTAATTTCATCACCTACACAAAATATATACCTAGAAAGATGGGTCTCTAAAGAACGAGGGTTAAGCATCTAATTGTCGTGACATGATCAAAATGAAAATTTTAATATATGTAATAGTAAGATGCTTTTTTGCTTTCATAATACTTTAGCCTTCTCTTCGTACCATGTTAATATGGACCCAGCAAATCTCTCCTTGCTCAGGTTCAAAACTCTTTTCTTTCATCTTATACTCGCCCAAAACTTATCCTCCTCTTTCATCTCTTACTTAACTAAAACTTTTAATAGTTTAAAATAAGTATTTTAAACTAATTATATATTAATATTTTAATTTTAATTTTCAAATTTTTTCATATAATTTATAATTGTCCCGTGCAATGCGCGTGGCAGCCTAGTATTTACTATATTAGACTTCTTTATGTGAATGTGAATATTTAGGGAGACGAGAGACTCAATATTAAGATTTGTGGGATGGATTATCTCTCGTTCATCAATGAATTATTTATCTTCACTAATGTCACTATAATTTGTTAATAGTAATTAATGTATCTAATTATAAATATATTCGGCGCTTTATATGCAACAAGGTGAAATTTAATTTCAGCGCCACTTAAGTGGGCGGAATCGCTTGAGGCATTACGTTGGTACCAAACTCACGTAGTCCGGGTGGCAAAAAGAAACCCATGAGAAATACATCGAGTCCTTGCATAAACAGCCGCATGCTGAGCAGCTAGTTACCATACTGCTAGAGACCCAAAAAGATGAACTTTTTTTCATAAACTTTTACAAATAAAAGAACGGACTTTAAGGTCAAAGAGAACAGCCAACGGCCTGTATATATAGACCAGAATGAAAGAAGATACGATAGACTGCAGCGCTTGTATATAATATATAGACGTACAGCTCAGTTACAACACTTACAACAAAGAAAATTGTCAGCATTGTCTGATTCATTGTTGAGTCCTATAAGCAGAGCAGGAAGGATAAAAAGAATGCACTAGCCAAACAGAAGATAACCAACGCATCCCAATATGATTAATCCTTCTAGCTCATCGTGGAACGAATCATGTCATGGGTCTCTAACTGCATCAACCACAAATTAAATCAGCACAATTATACGCAATATACAAGTGTTGAGAAGGGATCGCACAATGCGAACATAAATTTTAAGCTAATGAAGTGGAAAATAGCATACAAGAAGATTGGATGAAGCAGCATACAAGCTAACAACATTACATTACCGTACTTAAATGGTCATCTGTCGCATAGTGACAGTTAAAGCAGTGACAAGGGCAAAGGAAACTTTGTAATTCCATAAATATCAGTATTTTTTTCTGGAAATTAGAGTACTTAGATCAAATGAAAATGAAAAATGTGTGGGAAGGAATTTGAATTTGAATATCGCATTAGATATTAGTGTAGCAGAAAAAATACAAAAGGGAGGAAGAGGGAATGTATGGGACTTTTATGAGTTGAATGGCAAACTTCTATTTTCTTCCAATTCTCTACTCATCTCTATTCTTCTTTATTCTTCTCTACTCCATTCTCAGGTGCCCATGGCCACCTAGCCGCCAATGGAAGTAGCTTTGTTGGACGGATCATAAGTTCGGACAGCTCAAGCTACACTGGCAATGAAGATCATAGCAGATGAAGAGTGATTTGCGAGACTGGAGTCTATGTTTGAGCTAATTTACTCTCAGCTCACTCATTTAGATTTTAATGGAGAATCGACTGTTAACTATGTGGATCATGTTGGGATTAACCAAACAAACCAAAAACAAATCCCCTATTTCAACACATAAGGATGACAAGTACCAAACAAATGGAGAGATAAGACAAGATAATTTTACATAGAAAACTATAAATTTAAGGAAAAAACCACGGGGCAAATGGCCAAATTAAATTCACTATATCACAAGTTTGATACAGAATAGGTCCATAAGAGAATAAACTCCCCAATACCAATTTACTTTACTCTCTAAAATATTAGTATTGGCCAAGAAAGAAAATAAAGAATTACGGATTACAAATAAGAACTTGGCGAATTTACCATTTACGATTGAAAGCCAATCTAAATAAAGTATTCACATTTCTTCAATCTACACAATTTTCTTTCTCCCTTTATAGCAGCAGTTTTTCTTCAAAACCCAAAAACCAAAAACCAAAGACGAAAAGTGTGTAGTTGTTTTTATTCCTTTCAACTAACCAAATCTGGAAAATCTTAATTTTTACCCAAAATAGGGTTGCAATTTCATGTATTTACGGAGGAGGGACAACCCAACAAACCTCCCCTGCCCGACTACATGAAATACCTCTAGCCAGGCCTGCTCCATTTTTACTGTAAACATGTTTCTCCTTTAACACAACCTTAGTCATTATGTCTGAAACATTCCTTTCAGTATGAATTTTTGTTAGCTCAAGACATTTACTTTCAAACACATCAATTATCCAATGATATCTCATGTCAATGTGCTTGCTCCTTGATTGAAAACTTGAATTCTTACTCAGGTGAATTGCACTCTGGTTATCACAGTGTACAATGTATCTTTCCTGTTTAATGCCAATTTTGTTCAAAAATCTCTTCATCCATAACATCTCCTTACAAGCTTCGGTAGTAGCAATAAATTCTAATTCAGTTGTGGATAATGCAACACACATTTGTAACCTAGACTGCCAAGACACATCCCCATTAGCAAAATTAACAACAAACCCAAATGTTGACCTTCTTGTCTCCAAGTCATCGGCTATGTCTGCATTGGTGTAGCCAACCAACAAAGATTTATCACTTCTAAAACACAAACACATATTGGATGTACCTTTCAAGTACCTCATTATCCATTTAAATACTTGCCAATGTTCTTTGCCCGGATTTGCTAAATGTCTACTAACCATTCCAATTGCATATGCTATATCCGGCCCTGTACAAACCATAACATACATCAAACTACCAACCATAGAAGCATAAGGAACCTTTGTCATTTCCTTCATATCTGTTTCACTTAAGTCACTTTTCTTCAACTTGAAGTGACCCCCAAGTGGAACTCCAACCGGCTTTGTATCTTTCATGTTGAATTTTCATGTACCTTTTCTATGTACATTTCTTGTGACACCCAAAGCTTTCTAGCTCCCCTGTCACGCTGAATAGACATCCCCAAGATTTGCTTTGCTAGTCCCAAATCCTTCATTGCAAAGGATTTATTCAAGTTCTTCTTTAAACTTGCAATCTTGGCTCCATCATGTCTTACAATCAACATGTCATCCACATAAAGCAACAGAATAACAAAGTCACCATCATCAAACCTCTTGATGAACACACAGTGATGAGAAATAGATTTTTTGCACTCATTTTTTTCATAAAAGAATCAAACTTTTTGTACCATTGTCTAGGATCTTGCTTCAAACTATACAAACTCTTTTTCAGTCTGCATACCATTTGTTTCTTTCCAATGACTTCAAAACCCTCTGGTTGCTCCATGTATATGGTTTCTTCAAGATCACCATGTAGAAAGGTCATCTTCACATCTAACTGTTCAACTTCCAAATCCAAACTTGCAGCCAAAGCCATAAGAATTCTAATAGAAGACATTTTAACAAAAGGAGAAAAATTTTTATCAAAATCAAAACCTTTCTTTTGTCCGAAGCCCTTCACCACCAACCTTGCCTCTACCTTGGTTGTGTGTTGTTTTCTTCATATTTGATCTTGTAGACCCATTTGTTCTTCAATACTCACTTCCCCTTAGGAAGACCCAACTCGTAGGTGTGATTATCATGCAAAGATTTCATCTCATCTTGCATTGCCTTCAACCACCTCTCCTTTTCTACATGAGCTTTGACCTTGCTGAAATTTTTTGGCTCTACACATTCAGTAATTGTCACATTCTGATGATGGATATCTTGTTGGAGGAACTGGTTCACAAACTGATCTCCTCACATTAGTTGGCTGCCCTTGATCAGAATCTCCGTGTTCTTGTCTAATATCATTAACAAACTCATTAGAAATATCATCAGACACCACATCCTCACCCTCATCATCACTCGGTGGGGAAATAATTGTGTCATCCTGAACCGCCTCTTCACTTCTATCTAAGGTTGAATGATCTTTTATCTTTTCCAAGCTTTCCGGAGATTTAGTTTGAGGAACTTCTTCTTTGCCAAAGTCCTCAACTGTTTGTTCCTTCCTCAAAACTACATCTCTACTTTGAATTAGTTTTCTAGTCTCAGGATCCCAAAGTTTGTATCCAAACTTATCATCACCATATCCCAGAAAAATACATTCCACAGCTATAGACTCAAGCTTAGCCCTTTGCTCCTTGGGCACATGCGCAAAGGCTTTACAACCAGAGACTCTCAAATGAGAATAATTGACCTTTTTGTCAATCCAAACCCTTTATGGTATGTCACTGTCGAGGGCATATGTGGGAGATCTATTTATCAAATAACAAGTTGTCCTCATAGCCTCACCCCAAAAGCTTTTAGGCAACTTAGCTGAAGACAACATACTTCTCATCCTCTTAGAGATGGTCCTGTTCAACCTTTTAGCCGCTTCATGATGTTGAGGAGTATAAGGAGCTGTCTTCTCATGCCTAATCTCATGTTTGCTACATTATTCATCAAACTCAACAAAATAATATTTACCACCATTATCACTTCTAAGGTATTTCAAAGGCTTACCTGTTTCTTTTTCAACCAATGCATGTAAATTCTTAAAGATGTCAAAGACATCACTTTTATTTTCATGCCATAAGCCCACACCTTCCTAGAAGTGTCATCAATAAAAGTGGCAAAAATAAATAGAATTGCCAAGAGATTTTACCTCCATTGGCCCACACACATCAGTGTATACTAACTCAAGAACCTCTAACTTCCTTGTACATGTGCTTGCCAAGGATGTCCTACATTGTTTTCCGACCAAACAATGGTCACAAGGACTAATTTTGATGTCCTTAACCTTGGGAAGGAGATTTAGCTTCTTCAATATTTGTAGTCCCTTCTCATTCATGTGTCCCAATTGATGGGCCACAAATCAACAGTGGAATCAAAGGAGGAGATATTAACCTCCCCTTGAACAATCAACTCGTCTCAGTCTTGTACAAACTACAACACTTCTTCCCTTTAGCAACAACAGGAGAACCTTTCACAAGTTTCCACACACCTTGTGCAAATTGTGAACCAAATCCTTCATCATCAAGCACTCTGGTTGACAACAAGCTCATCCTCAAATCTGGAATATGTCTGACATTTTTAAGCACCAATCTGTAACCCGTGTTTGTTACTATATGCTCATCTCCAAGTCCCACAATTTTGGAAGTATCACTATTTCTCATCTTCACTATACCCAAATCTGAAAATTCATAGGTAGTAAAGAAATTTCTGCTTGGAGTTGCATAAAATGATGCTCCCGAGTCAACTAGCATCACAACTAGCCATCAAACAATCATGCCCCCAATCAGGAAGAATCACCATGTCATCATCTACAACATTAGTGTTTGTTTCTCCTTGATCCTTGTTGTCCTTATTTTTCAAGTCTTTCTTGAGTTTCCAGCAATCCTTTTTGATATGACCTGTCTTGTCACAATAATAACACTTTAAGTGCTTTCTGGATTTAGACCTTCCTGGACTCTTGTTCCTTTTATCTATGTCTCTATTTCTTGATCTACCTCTTGCCTCTTCTGACACTAATGCATGAGACCCTGAAGTTGGTAGAGATTTTCTTCTCACCTCCTCATTCAATAAACTGCTTGTTACTATATCCATTGTGAGTTGTCCATCTGGAGCAACATTGCTCAAAGAGATCACCAATGTTTCCCAACTCTCTGGCAAAGTGTTGAGGAGGAGGATTGCTTGCCATTCCTCATCTAGAGTCATCTTCATCTTGGCAAGTTGAGTAATAATACTCTTCATTTCATTGAGATGCTCACTTATGTCAGTTCCATCCTTATACCCCAAGTTCACTAATTTCCTTGTCAAAAGGGTCTTGTTGCCAGCAGTATTCCTCTCATAAACTTCTTGGAGTTTATCCCATATTGCTTTCAAAGACGTTAATTTATAAACATGATGATATACAACTTCATCTAGCCATTGTCTCAAACATGCCATAGCCTTCCTATCCAACATATTCCAGTCATTTTCAATCACTTCTGCCGGTTTCTGACTAGTGATAGGTTCATACAAATCTTTGGAATATAGATGATCAATCATCTTTCATTTCCAATAGTGCCAGTTACTCGGCCCCTTAAAGAGATATCATCTTAACATACTTCCCATCAGCCATCTTGTTGAAATATAAATCATAGACACACCAACTAGGCTCTTAGTAATTTCCTTGAACACCTAGTGGGAAGAAAATATCAAGAATTGAAACTTGCAAACATCCAAACCAAACAACCTGGCTCTAATATACCACTTGTTGGGATTAACCAAACATACCAAATACAAATCCCTTATTTCAACACATTAGGATGAGAGGTACCCAATAAATAGAGAGATCATACAAGATTAGTTTATGTGGAAAACCCCAAATTTGGGGAAAAAGGTCAGGGCAAATGACTGAATTAAATTCACCATATCACAAGTTTGATACAGAATAGATCCACACGAGAACAAACTCCCCAATACCAATTTAGTGTACTTTCTACAATATTGGCATTGGCCAAGAAAGAAAATAAAGAACTACAGATTACAAATAAAAACTTAGCGAAGTTACCATTGACAATTGCAAGGCAATCTCAATAAAGCATTCACCTTTCTTCAATCCACATAATTTTCTTTCTCCCTTTACAACAGCAGCTTTTCTCCAAAACCTAAAAACCAAAAACAAAAGAAGAAAAGCATCGTACGTTGGTTTTATTCCTTTCAACTAACCAAATCTGGAAAATCGTGGTCTTTGCCCAAAATAGAGTTGTAATTTCATGTATTTATAGAGGATGGACAACTCAACAGATTGTAAACCTAGTCTGAATTATATTGGAACTTTCGCCTCCTATTTGGGAATTTTCCCCAATTCAAGTACGAAAATCGAAACGTTCATTTGTGAATGGATTTAAGAAGCTATCCGAGGCTAGTCATTCTAAGTTCATGAAACCGGCTAAATTGAATGTTCATAAGTACTCAAGGGTGGGGCTTTTGATCCTGCTTATTGGATCAGGCAAGCATGGCAGATTTTTCATTATCATGCAATAGATGATGAGGATTGAGTCACAATGGCTACTTTTCATTTCGATGGACACGCTCAATTATGGTATAAATTTTGTTTGATGATGAGGCAGAGTTAGATTGGTCAGAGTTATGTGATTGATTACATGTCAGATTTGGTCCTTCGGAGTTGGAAAACTTCATTGGAGATTTAGTTAAACTGGTGCAGTCTGGATTTGTTAAGGATTACCAATTCTAGCTTGAAGTGTTACTAAGTAAAACAAGGGGAATCTCTAAGAAGCAAAGGATCACCTTTTTTGTTTGATAGTCTGAGGGGAGCGTTGAATCCAATGTTCAGGTTTGTCAACCACAAACATTCCATCATGCTGTAATTCTCGCTAAGAAGTATGAGAAAGAGGAAGAGGCTCAAAGGCATATGAGGTTACATTTTCTTGATTGAAGAAGGTATGGATACTATTCAAATACCAATGAGATCAGAACTACATGGGAGGTGGCAAGCACTAGAGCTTCTATGCCTGAAAAAGAAGGGGTGAATAAGAATGGTGCAAGTAGTAACAGAGTTCCTGCCATCAAGAAGTTATCCTTTGTCGAGCTTCAAGAGCGGAGGTGTTGAGAAAAATCCCCAAAATTGGAGATCAACCACAGCGAACAAAAGTAATGGGAACATAAGACCTGAGAAATAAGATAAAACAAAACCACAAAAGACTAGAGATTTAGCGTGGAAAACCCTCCTTCAATCGAGAGTCAAAAAATAATGGGCAACTACAAACAATTCACTACTTAAACCAAAGATTACAGTCATCAAATATATATATAGAGATGTACAAGAAGGTTACTCACACACCCTATACTATTGAGATTACAAGATTTCACACTCTCTCAATACTCCGTATAAGATAAACTCATGAATATTTTTCCCTCTTCTTTTATCTCTATATCACTCTCAATCTCTCTTTTTCCTGTCTTTTCTTCTGCTTGTCTTGCCTCCTTAGAATGAGTAAATGAAGCTCAATTTATAGAGAAGCTTTGAGACCCTTCAATCTCCATGGAACAACTAACAGCCACCTCTGTTAATATTCCGAGATTTCTTTAGTATTCCGAGTGTGACAATGGGCTACATATCATTAATACAATTACACATATTAACAATCTCCGACTTGGAGTCCAATTGGAACACACTAGTCCAAATTCTTCCTCCACTTGTTCGTTGCATGAGTCCGCCTGCATGTTAGTGCAAGTTCACCAAAGTTGAGCAAAAACTCAACTTATTTCCATCTACCGGTTTGTTCAACATATCCGCCAGATTATTTTTTCCATATATCTTCTCCAAATTCAATTTACGTTCTTCTAACAAAAATTTGAAAAATAATACCTTAATCGAATATGTTTGGTCCTAGAATGAAATACCGAGTACTTGGCTAAATGGATTGCACTTTGACTATCACTGTATAACCTGCAATCAACCTCATTAAAACCTAACTCATTCATTAAAGTTTAAATCCAAATATATTCCTTGCTAGCTTCTGTAGCAGCCACATATTCAACCTCAATTGAAGACAGAGCAACTATCTTTTGCAATTTGGAAACCCAACTCACCGTTGTTCCACCAACTGTAAAGATGTATCCAGATGTACTCCTACCATTGTCTCTATTTCCCCCAAACACAAACAGTAATTAGAAGTTCCTTTCAAGTACCTGAAAATCCATTTCACTGCCTCCCAGTGTTCTTTTCTTGGGTTCATCATGAATCTGCTCACTACTCTCACTGCATGTGCAATATCTGGTCTTGTACTCACCATAGCATACATAAGACTTCCAATAGTTGAAGCATAAGGCACCTTTTTCATGTGAGCTTTATCCTTCTCACTCTTAGCACCTTGTTCTTTGGACAATTGGAAACTACCCAAAATAGTAGTCACCGGCTTGGATTCATTTATGTTGAATCTCTCAAGAACTTCCTTCACATACCCTTCTTGAGATAACCACAACTTCTTGTTCTCATTGTCTCGAGTAATTTGCATCCCAAGAACTTTTTTTGCTTCACCCAAATCATTCACGGAAAAACTCTTGGCTAACCTCATCTTGAGACTAACAATTTTCTCAATACAAGTCCCTGCAACAAGCATGTCATCTACATACAAAGTTAAAATAATGAAATCCCCATCATTAAACTTTTGTAGATATACACAGTGGTCCGAATTGCTCCTAGCAAATCCATTATCCAACATAAACTTGTCAAATTTCAAATACCACTGTCTTGGTGCTTGTTTGTGTCCATATAAACTCCTCTTCAATTTGCACACCATATTTTCTTTACCTTTAACTTCAAATCCTTTTCGTTGTTCCATATAGATCTCCTCTTCCAAATCACCATGAAGGAAAGCTGTATTTGCATCAAGCTACTCTAAATATAACCCCTTTACAGCCACAGTACACAAAATAATTCTAATAGAAGTCATTTTTACAACAGGTGTGACCAAAACCTTTCACCATAAGTCTTGCCTTATACCTTAGTACACCACCGGCTTCAGACTTGACCCAGTAGATCCACTTGTTTTGTAGAACCATCCTTTTTTGTGGCAACTTCACCAACTCCCATGTATGATTTTTCTCCAACGATGACATCTCATCCTTCATGGCCAATTCCCACTTAAGAAAAGCTTTGTCACTCATGGCTTCATCATAGGACTCCAGTTCTCCTGCATCAGTAAACAAAACATGTTGTACAATTAAATTTAATTTCTGAGTAGGCTTTATAACCCTTGTGCTCCTCCTCCTTGGTTCAGGAGCAACAACTATCTCTTGTGGTGGCTCTGAGTCATCAATTTCAACTTTTGCATCAGAATATTCAGAATTTGATTCATCATCTTTTGGTTGATTAGCTTGTGACTCGCCTTCTTGTTCGGTCTCTTCAAAAGATAATTGTTCCTCATCACTTGGAACAAATCCTTGATTTTCAGCACTTGGCATCTCTTCATCTGTCTCATCAAGCTCCATATTTTCTTTTTCTTTTTACTCCTCATTCTTTTCTTCTTTCATGTCTTGGTACATGCACTCTTCATTGAATACAACATCCCAACTTCGATACACCTTGTTGTTCTCGAAATCCCACATCCGATAACCATACTCATCACCTCCATATCTAAGAAATACACATTTGCGGGACTTTGTATCAAGCTTCTTTCTTGATTCCCTATCAACATGTGTATATGCAATACAACCAAAGACTTTAAGAAAAGAGTAGTCAACTTTCTTACTAGACCATACCTCTTCCGGTATTTTTCCATCTAAGGCACTTGATGGACTTCGGTTTATTAGATATACAGTTGTATCCACTGTGGTACCCTAAAGATGTAAAGGGAGTCCAGCATGAACGCTCATGCTTCTCGCTCGCTTTAGGATGGTCCTGTTCATTCTCTCTGCCACCGCATTCTGTTGTGGTGTCCTTGGCACTATCTTGATCCTTCTAATTACCTGTTGCTCACAATAGGAGTCAAACACCTTCTTGCAATATTCTCCACCATTATCCGACATAAGACATTTCAGTCTTAAACCTGTTTCATTCTCACCTCGGGCTTTGCACATCTTGAAAATGTTAAAGACATCTGATTTTTCTTAATAGTGTAGATCCACGTCTTCCTACTAAAATCATCAATGAAGGTAACAAAATAGAGATTACCTCCAAAAGATATATCATGGGCAGGTCCCCAAACATCCGTATGAACCAACTCCAACCTTTTGGATTTCATCTCTCCCCCACCCTTTGGAAAGCTGACCCGTTTCTGTTTACCTAAAACACAGTCTTCACAGAAACCAAAGTTAGAATCAATTATACCTGTCAAAACCTTCTTGGAATGTAAGATCCTCATCCCACTCTCGCTCAAGTGACCAAGCCTTCTATGCCATAACGTTGTTATGTCATTCTTCTCAGCTGTCAAAGAAACAAACTGATCTACCTTGGTAGACAATGGGTAAAGTGTACCCACCGCCTTCCCCTTGATCACCACCAATGCTCCTTTGCTGATCTTCCATTGATTGTTTTCGAATGTGATCCTATAGCCCTCTTGGTCCAGCTTGTTAACAAATATATGATTTTTCTTTAATTTAGGTATATACCTGACCTCGTTGAGAATAAGTTTACCTTTATCATGCATCTTCAAATGAATTACTCCTTTACCTTCAATTCTGCACTTCTGACCATTGCCAATTGTTACATATCCACAATCTCTCTTGACAAAATCACAAAACCATTCTTTGTGAGAAGTACAATGAAATGAAGCACGTGAATCAACATACCATGTATCTATGTTGTAATCAACATGGGCAAATAAAAAAATTTCTCTTCATGACCATCAACAATATTAGTTACATTCTTGACTCGCTCGGGACAATCCTTCTTTAAATGTCCTTGTCACAAAACCAACAAGTACGCTTACCCTTGAATTTTCCTTTGGATTTAGAGCACCGTCGGTTCTTAGGACCTCTACTTTGACTTCTTCCTCTTTCTTTGCCCTTGTTTTTGTCCACCGACAAAGCTGTGCTCGAGATGGACAACGTGCTATCTACCATGCTTCTCTCATCATCTCCTGATTCAAGATTGTACCTAGCACTTCATCAAACTTTAGTTTTTCTTTTGATGCATTACTTATAGATGTAATTACCGTATCTCAATTCTCCGGCAAAGAATACATGAACATTAAAGATTTAATATCTTCGCTAAAAATCAACTCCACGAATTCAAGTTGTGCCCAAATTTTATTGAAATCATTCAAATAATTAGCAATAGATTTACCTTCGGGCATCCTTAAAGAGACAAGCTTCCTCAACAAAAATAACCTGTTAGAGGCTGATGACTTTTCATAAACACCAGCTAATACGTCCATCAACCCTTTGACGGTTGTCTGTTTGGAGACATTAAATGCCACCGACTGTGCCAAACACAATCGGATGATGGCTAAGGCTCGCCTATCCAATAAAGCCCACTCCTCAGCTGACATCGCTTCTGGCTTGGTACCTACAAGCAGTTGATGTAGTTGCTTCTCGTATAGATGATCCTCAATCTGCATCCTCCACCATTGATAATTTGTTCCATCAAATTTCTCAATTTTCCCAGTCTTGGAACTGTCCGCCATGACTCTTATTAAAATCAAGATCCGATTGAATGAGACCCAAACTTCCCACAAACGGCTCCAATTGTTGAGATGAATCACCAAAATTGGAGATCGACCACAACGAACAAAATTAATAGGAAAATAAGACATGAGAAATAAAATAAAACAAAACCATAAAAGAATAGAGATTTAACGTGGAAAACCCTCCTTCAATCGAGAGTCAAAAAACTACGGGCAACTACAAACAATTCACTACTTCAACCAAAGATTACACTCATCAAATATATATATAGAGATGTACAAGAAGATTACTCACACACCCTATACTATTGAGTTTACAAGATTTCATTCTCTCTCAATACTTCGTATAAGATAAACTCATGGATATTTTTTCCTCTTCTTTTATCTCTATATCTCTATCTATCTCTCTTTTTCTTGTCTTTTCTTCTGCTTGACTTGCCTCCTTAGAATGAGGTAAATGAAGCTCAATTTATAGAGAAGCTTTGAGACCATTCAATCTCCATGGA